>DWCF01001923.1:0-26821 GCA_018230265.1 Delias oraia | reverse complement strand
ATTGAGGCTAAAGTATAAATTAAATTTATTTTTTAGTAAACGAAATAGCGTGAAATTCAATTATTTCTACTTTTTAAATTTTTTGGTGTTAGCATAGCCAACCACGTGTTACGTAGACGGAAGTGTAAATCAAATTCAAATTATAGTGACGATAATACAGTGAAATTATTCCTGTTTTTACTTACTTATTTGTGCTTAATAAACACGAAATTTTGTTCCGATGGTTTTTTTTTATTCCTTCACGCGAAAATACAGAACGTATTTTAGTCAAACTTTGTAATAATATAGCTTATAATCAGAATAACACATAGATTACAGTTTATAATTGTGCAAACATGACAATATTTAATAGAAACACGTATGTCAGACTCGGTGGGTAGTGTAGCAGGCAGAACGACGTCTGCACGAGCCTACTAGTTCTTCTATATGGTAAAAGAACTCCGTCGCCCATAGATAACCACGCTACAGTCCGCTCTTTTGGTTGTGTTGCTGGCATTTAGCCTATTAATTATTATTAACACATAAATTCAAGGGCCGAAATCCTCACTCATTCAACGAAACATAGTACAAGTACCGTTTCAGGCTGAGTAATATATAAATAAATATTAACACAATTAATATTGTACAACTTTCAATTTAATTATATTTCTGTTCACATGATCATATACCTAAGAATAAAAAAAAAACTAATACATACCAATTCTTGAATGATAAGGCAGATAGATAAAATTTTAAAACTAAGTTGAATCTGAGAGAAATGATATTTGTTTTATTTGGGTAGATTGACAGCTTGGCTTTGTGCTTGTATGTTCCCGCAGCATCTCTTCTCTCTCATGAATTGTTTGCTTTAATACCTAACAAAATTGCCTAAGTTAAAAGAAGTAGTCAAACTACTCATACCTATTTAGTAAGACCAGGCATCGAAACTGCTTCCCCACCAATTTTCAACGAAATTAGTTCGGCCATTCTTGAGTTATAGTATATTTAACATGACTTTCTTTTATACATATATATATATAGACATATTATTTTTAATTATTTATATTAAAGTTATTATTATTAGTAAGTTGAAGTTGACAATGCGCTGACCACGTCACTCGACGAAGCGACACGCGATGGAAAGACGATCTCATGAAGGTCGCAGGCAACCGCTGGTTCCAGATCGCTCATGATCGCAATAGGTGGGCGTCTTTGGAGGAGGCCTATGTCCAGCAGTGGACTTAATAGGCTGATGATGATGATTTATATTAATTCATTCAACCCGATTTATCAGTTTACTGGGTATCCCAGATACCGACTGCAGCGCCATTCTTGAGTTCACTTGAACACAGAAAAAGTTGATTCAAATCGGTTCAGCTGTTAAGGAGTTTATTGTCTACACACGTACAGAAGAATTATATATGTAAAGATAAGGTATAAATAGACTCTTAGTGAATATCAAGACAAAATTTAATTTTAAAATTTATTCTAAGCAAAAATAACGTGGTGTTTTTTACGTGTATTGTCCGCGCCTCGTAATCAATCAAAGGAAACTGGTAAAAGGTCCATTTTAGTATGTAATTTTATTCTTTTGTTTTTACAAAGATACGTTTTTTATCTCTGGAGACGATGGCCGATTTTATCACGATATAAATCCAGATAATTAAGTAGTGTAACAAAAAATATAGGCGTTGTGCGCCTTAGCTCCGTCGCCTCTTATGAAAATAGATCCTAATGAATGAAGGGAGATAAGCGGTTGAAGGGATGCTTGGGACGCGACATATTGGCGTTTTGTGAATGAAAGATCATTTCTTTTGTGAGTGTGATTACATGGACACGTATTCTTTATACTGTTTGCACTTTGACTTACAATTAACTCAAATTGACGCCTTCGAACAGGTTTCTCAAAGCTCAATGGACATCGGATTATTTTATTCGCCATTTAAAAAGGTTGAGATTAAAATGTAAATGATTTTAAAAAGTATGACTAAGTATGAAAGTGTTAAAATCTTTTGTTTATTTGTTTTTTATACAGATTATAGTAACGTTGATTTGATAGTGCATACTTCACATTTTCAATTCAAATTATCCCTACTAAAAATTATTAAACGAAAACTATTTTCAAAGTTTTAGCTTTTCAGTAGTATCAGTTGGACCACAACTGGACCAGTTCCTTATATGTGCAAAAGATCTCACAAAGCGTAAAAGAATATCGGCTATGATGCTTGACTATCCTTCACCTTAAGCGAATACATGTTCGTACTATGGGAAAAAGCGTTGGTAGACGAAAAAATCTAAAATAATTTCCGTTCAATTTTAAAATACACACATCATAATATGTATATTACATCTATAGCAGAAAGAACATCCAGTTACAGGTGTAAATTCGAAAAATGATTTTGTAGTCCAATATTTTATTAAAATAATAAGAAGGGAATAACTTATTTCCTCACAAGTAAAGTAATTTGAGTATCGTCACCTGTTTCAGTATCAATTCCTCTGATCTCCAATTATAATGCGGAGTAAATGTTTCGAACGGGGGCTATATAATCTTATTCTAAGCATGGAATATATTAAGGGGATATCTAGTAGCGTTGTTACTCAGACTGACGGGCTCTTAGTGTTTAGAAGTGGGCGGATAACATTGAAAATTGAATTAATATTGTATTTGTTTATCATGTTTAATATTAGACAATCTTCGCAGTCAAATTAAGGCCTAAAATGTTAAATTACTGCAGACTCGAGCACATCTTTCAGTTCGATGCCTCAAACTAATGCACATGGACAACCGCCCTTGGACAACCACGTTAGGATCCATGGAAGTGGCGGAAACGTGAATTATATATCTTTACCTTTGCAGTTTAGATATTTATTAAAAACCGCGAGATGTCGTAGTTATAATTCTATCATATTTTACATAGTTATTTTATTACAATCATATATTCCGTTTCTTTCATTGTCTTTATTTTCATTGGAAATTTTTCACAAAACATTGCCTAATATTAGTTCTCTTTTTCTTGCTAGTGCGATATTATTGTTTAAATGCAAGGCAAAACCTATGTGTGAGCACCTATGTAGTGAGCATATCGGAGGCTCTTAAAACATGCTGCTTAAGCGGCGTAAAAAGCCAGCAACACAACCAATGCGCGGACTATAGCGCGATTGTCTATAGACGGTGTTATTTTCTTACCATATAGGAGACTCACATGCTCCGTTGTGCGCTAAACCATAAAAAAATATGCGAAAACATATTAGAGCACAATTTTTAAATAATTTATTTGTAATCTTTTGGGAATGTTAACAATATATGTATTTCAAAGTAACAGGTTATGCTATCTATGAAAATACAGTTGCATTAATCTCATAGCCAGACGTAAGTAGGTAATAAAAAGTTTTAGACATTTTATTACTAATTAACACATTTCTAAATTATAATATACTTACACTGCATTTGGTCTAACAAAATAGTATAAAATCCATGTAATTTTCTGTAATCTTTTTAGCGCACATTCCACATTCACTGACTTCCAAATACAAATATAGTTCGTCTGAAGTGGCGAAATTCAAATTAAAATAAGAATTTATTCGAATAGGCACCATAAGGACTGTTGCAAGTTGATTTAGGTGCAATTATTAGTAAAGCTACCATTGGTTCGGAAGATACCACCATCTCCGTCACCGTGGCTTATGTCGGCCCTTCCTTGCGGACCACGCTCTTCTGCGGCACCTTACCCTAATAAAGTGCAAATTGAGTCTGGCGTTAGAAACACACCTACATTACTTAGGCTTTAGACAAAACCTTTTATTATAGCAATAAAGTTCAAACTGACTATATTTTAGTTAAAAAACTTTTATATGGAAAAAGAAATTTCCCTCCATAATAAGTATTTTTTTCGCCGTCTAAACCGTAGTTAGATTTCAACGATCATTTAAAAAAAGAATTGGCCAAATTCGTTCAGCCATTCAAAAGTCATGCACATCTATATTATATTATATATAAATTTATATAATAATTTAACATAAACATCACATTTATATTATATATAAATTCAAATTCCTGATCGCTAAGGAATATCAATATTTTTAGCAATCGGCGTCTTACGGCTGAAATGATGATGATGATGATCAAATTTTTACTTTGATAATATGTCATGGCCCATGGAATAAATTTCATATAGACTGTTATTTGTATAATGCATAACAGCATAATATTATTCTATATGTGTAAATGTAATATGAAAAATAATTTAAATACTAAGTTTTTAACTTCACATTAAAATAAATAGTTACTAACAAATATATGTGTTTTTATATGAATGTCCTTACCTTTTTTTTCAATTGAAAACATCTATAATAAATTATCACTTATAAGAGATAGAGGAATATAAATTAACTCAGTTCTAGTAGTAATAAGATAGCTTGGTTTCATATTAATTTAATTGTTAGATAAATTATAATTTAATCGTATTAGATTCATCAAATCATCAATATAGTATTATGTAGATAATAGAATGTATAAAAATCAATAACGAATTCAAGCCAAATTGACATGAAAAAAGACTACAGCATTTTTTTATGTATGAATGGTGGCAAACCAGCTGGAGGCTCACCTAGAGCATGCGGTCCTCCGCCTATAGGCAGCCCTAGCCCTTGCAGAGCCGCGTTTTCTACCTTTTTTTATACAACAGCGGACAACGGAGCAGATGGGTCTCCTATATGGTAAGAGAAGTTGTGTTGCCGGCTTTTTACGCTGCCTAAGCGGCAATAAGGGTCTCCGATACGAATCACTCACTCTGCGAAACATAGTACAAGTACCGTTTCATGCTGAGTATCACTGTGAGCCCGTGGTATCACTTAGGATGAGCCGGCTCAAATAGTGCCATTCCCATGGGTGAAGAATTGTGAGGTAAAATAAACTTTGTTTTCATAAAAAAACTTTATTTTAGATTTAGCTCTAGGTACCGTAGATTCCTTTCTGTTAATTTTTATTTTCCTTAAAAGAATCATAGGTGAAAATGTATTTGATTCTATGTGAGAAAAGCAAAAGATATAAGATAGATTGATAGTTTAAACGTTCTGCCACTCTGTTATATATTTTTTAATGTTATTGAAAAGCAACAAAGAAAAGATGTGATCGTAGGAAAGCATTAACAAAGGAAAATAAGTAAACAGTGTTTTAACATAATTTCCTATGTGTCTAAATTATATTTGAAGGCATTTGTAGCATTAAGTATATATTTAAAGTGTAAAATATTCATGTATTTATATATTACAACTTTTTTAGCGTTTGATTCGTATTATAGAAGGTTTGTTTTTGATAGTCATAGTATAGTCCTTGAACATTGGGAGCCTCTCATCGAATGAGTCTGATACAATTTTGCGAATTGTAACTTAGATCAATACATGTATGTGTGAACACGACAATCATTGCCATGTGTACATTCTCCCACAGGGTCTTGTGACATGTAAATGCAGCCCCGGTACGTTGGAGAAAGCTCTTACGCTGCGAGCCCTGTTCACGAAAACTTTTAGAAATGTTTAATAATATGTGAATTGCAGACAATCTCAATAAATACATAATACTGCTAACACTTTTGTTCCTACAACACTCTTAATTCAATACCCACAACTTGCTTTTATATTAGTTGTGGGGTTTTTTATTTATGATCAATGTAGTAAGAATTTTAGTTCTCTATATGATGTTCTATGTTGCCCAGTTTCTAGAAGAAAAGAATAATCTGTTCTAGAAAAATCTTCTTAAAAAAAATTATTTTTTACGATAGTTCTTTTTTTGGTTAAAGAGAATATTATTGACTTTTATTGTTACTGATTGAGAATTAGTTATACCGAGTTTAATAATCAATTTGCAGTAAAATATGTTAAATAAGTCAATAGAATATCAGTTTATAAATGTAATTTTCATATCAGATTGTATCAGAATCATATCAGTATGTAGGTATTATATTCTTAATATAATTAATATAAAATATAATTATGATAAGGTTTTATTTTTTACATTTTATCACAATTATATTCTTCACATGTAAAATAAAGTTAAAAAAGGATTTTCTCCTTTTTTATTGTATAGCGAACAATGGAGCAGGTGGGTCTCCTATATGTTAACGCGAAAACCGCTGGTTATCGCCGTTATGGTTCACCATGCCTCAATTCGCGCTATGGTTGTATTGCGGGTTTTTTTACACCGCTTAAGCGGTATAATTTCTAGAGCCTCCGATATCCTCACTCACTCAGCGAAATACAATTGACGTACCGTTTCACGATGAGCGTTCTGTGAGCCTGTGGTATTGCTTCCTCTTATGGTTCTTCCACTCACAGTTGTGACAGTGTTGAAACACTCGCCCGGACACTGTCAAGCATTTCCAAAGACCGAATATATTATATAATTTTTTTGTTCTGATGGACCGGCATTCGAACCCGATACGTCACCAAATTTGCACATTAATCACCAATGTTTAAGAATGTGATAATTTTCGAGTGTAAAATACCGCATGGGTCGACAAACTCCGATTAGCTACGTAGGTAAATGTATTACATGTGCATAGTCCTATCAGCCTACTATTGGATTAGCAGTGCAGCGGTGCAAATCCTATTATCACCGCTCTGTCAATGAAACCTCAATGCTGAGTGACAGAGAAAAACTAGCCGTGTTATTTTCTCTGTCACTTTTCATTGAGTAATTTGAAATCCACAAAAATAACAATTATTTTAACACTTTTAATATTAAAATGGATTAATTAATTCCATAAATTATATAATATTCCATAAATTACATATATTAATTAATTTCTTAAATTATTATATCTTAAAAAGTATTTCTAAACTTTATTTTATTACTTTACTTTAATTTATTCTAAACTTTGTTAATTTAATTTATTGTTAGGTCTTTGGACACCTAGTTAAGGCAGCTGAACTTATTTTTTTATAAGTGTCATGTTTTTCGCTAACTTTTTAAAATAATTTATAGTTTATAATAAGTCTTTTAGTTTTATTAATATTTTCATTATTTTTCCATCACATTCGGAACTTTTGTGAAAAGTTTTCATCCCTTAATGTTGATCTTAGTCATTAATTATAAGTATGACTATTTAACTTATAAAAAGGGTAATTGATTTAAATTGATTAAATAAGATTATTAGGATGTAGAAGTCTTTTACTTTATAAAAAAAAGTATTACACATAATATTGAAACAATACAAGACTCGTTTAACTATAGGTACAATAAATTAAATGATAACATTTCCACGTGTATAAGTCACTTGAAAATAAACAGACTCAATTACACATTTATTACACATGAAACCATTATGTGTTAAATAAAAAAGTCACTAAAGTAATGTTAATTTTGAACACGGTAACATAAGTAAACATAGTTAACACGTGTAACTTGATATGAGACAAGGCTACGCCTTTTTGATAGTTAGCTTTAAGTTAAATACAACTTTGAATAAATAATTTAAAATTGGTGAGGCTAATTCATTTTTGAATTTTTTTTATGGTATAGCAGACCACGAAGAATGGTAAGAGTAAGTATTTTATGGTCACACCGGCTAAGGGCAACCGCGTCAAATCCACTCGTTGGTTATGTTGTCTGCTTTGTACGCGTTAAGCGGCATCATTTTATGGGTCTCTGATATCCTCACGCACAGTACAATTATCGCTTCACGCTAAATATTCTGTGCGCCCCTGGAGGAGCCGGCTCAACTACTGCGTCAGCATATGCTTCAGCGTGGCTCTCCAGCGGGTAAAATTATTAATATTATTAACGGTTTTTTTATTATTCTATAGCGGACAACGGAGCAGGTGGATTTCCTACATGATAAGAGATCACTGCCGCCAATGAACAACGGACTGCGGCGCGGTTGTGTTTCCGGTATCCTCACTCACTCTGCGAAACACAGTACAAGTACCGTTTCACGCTGAGTATACTCTTACTACAGACGTTTGGGCAAATGAATTGATTCAATACCCGGTATGAATAGGATTTATACTATGATTTATAAATTTCGATCTTTAAATGCGCCTGTCATATCCTACTGCTATGATTGGGTCGAAGTATACTGGCTCACAGAATACCAACGTAAAAAAGTACTTGTACTGTATTTCTCTGAGTGAGTACCCATACCGGAGACTCGTCAAATTTTATTTTTCATTTTACGTAAAAATTCGATAAACTTAGTTCATAATAGACGATGCGCTATATTTCCAGTTAATTCAAAATTTAAATATTTGTGTTAAATTTATAGCTGATTTCATTTACGTAGGTATATATAAAAATTCAAATTGGTATTAAATATAGCGTTTCATATGACTGATGTAGAGTCTGGACCGATATTAATTAACTAAGGAGATAGATGTCTCCGCAATGGAATCTTCAAGCAAAGCGCAGTTGTCTTGAACCGTTATAAAACTTATATTGCTTTCAAAACTCTTAGGGAATTGACTGTAGGTTAATTATCCAGAGTGATAGGAAACCGTTTCAAGAATATAATGGAAAATATTAATGCATTTTACGACTTGCAACTTTTTAAAAATGAAAATGAAGATAAACGAGTAGAAGGCTCACTTTAGGATAAGTGGTCTTCCACCCATGAACAGCCGTAGCCCTTTAGGCTGTGTTGCCGGCCCTTTAGGAAAGGTATGCCGTTTTTCTTAAAGTCAAAGAGCGTTAAAGTAATATAAGAAAGGTATAAAAATAAATTAGTCTAAAAATTGTTACAAATAGTCATTTCATTCAATCATATTTAATAAGGTAAACTAACTTAAAACCACGAAGTACCAGCTCATACAATGATTAATGACCATTTTAATATACAATGAAAAAATATGTAACGTTCAAAGATAATGAGCGTTAAATTGATAAAATTAATGAATTCGATGTTAAAGATTATCTGTCCAAAATAATTAATTGATAGGCCATTTTGATTAACATGGGCACGAGGACATGTTCTTAAAGTTTATTTATTTATTACAAGATAACTCGAGCCAGCTAGATTGATACCGGTAAGAAATTCAGCACGCCTAAGTCTAATAAAATTTGTAAAATTTAATTTTATCATTCAAAAAACGGATATTTCCGCAAATTTTTTTTATTCTATAGCGGGCAACGGAGTAGGTGGGTCTCCTATATGGTAAGAGAACACCGCCGCCCATGCCCATGTCATAGTCCGCACAGTGGTTGTGTTGTCGGATTTTCTTTACACGCTTAAGCGGCACTTTTAAAAGGACTTCCGATATCCTTACTCACTCTGTGAAAAACAGTACAAGTACTAAATATTCTGTGACTAACTTTAAATGACATACAATATGATTCATATGTATATATGATATTCATATTATATATCAATATAATTACATTGATTCGAACACACAAAGTAGTTTCAAACAAAAAATCTTTCTTATTATATTAGTATGTACAAGTAAATCGTTTATAATCCGTGAAGAAACTATAAAATTCTGAAGGTCATATTCGAAATTCAAATTCTAACAGCCACAAAAATGGCGGCCGGACCACGCACTGAGAAGACACGATAAACGGCGCAACGCAATTCAGCCAGTGCCTATTCTACAGGCGAATTCAATTAACAGTACAAGGCACGGGGGTCATAAATTCTCTAAACAATCAGAATTCGAGCCCTGGTTATATGTCTGTCCGCTTGCAATGCGGCCGCGTATGTTTAATCAACACGATGCCTACAAGCATCCCTCTGGACATTTGGATTATGCCTACGAAATTTTTCGCATAAAACAATTTTACTATGTTAGTTTCACAGTGATTTTGTATGAATAGGTTTTATGTTATAAAACCTTACTTTCATATTACCTTTGTTATACTTTGCATGCCAAACAGATTGTAAGTTTTATTATATTTTCTCGTATTGTTACTCCGTAATCACAAACCATCTTATATACATTTAAATCGTTTTACATAGTTAAAATAAATCACTCTTGCATACATTTAAATTTTCTAATCTTATTAAAATAAAAGCGGAGTCTTTTCCACTATCTAAATTTATATTTCTAGTTGCATATATATGGTTAAGATGTTTATAGCGATATGTAAGGTGTTTCCAAGGCTGGTAACCCGCGACCTAGCAAGTGCTAGGGATGCCCATGGGCGGAGCTATACTTATCAGTTACCCTTTTGTTTATTTTCCTTCGATAATTATTCAAAATATTGTAGTGCTTTATTTTAATTTAATGTTTTAATTTAATGGGATGCGCTAACCGAGCGCTACCTCCTTTTATATTTATTTATCATATTTTAAAAAAATATATTGTTATTTCATTTATCTATATTGTATTGATACGTTTTAAATAAATAAAAATTCCTAATTCTCCTAAAAAATATTTCTTTGTTGATTTAAATTACTCACTAACCTGCTTTTTCCCGTGGAGAGTCAAGCTGAAGCATATACTGACGTACTAATTGGAACTCACAGAATACCAGAATGAAACAGTAGTTAACTGTTTCTCTGAGTGAAAGAGCCGCTCAAGCGGCGTAAAAGGCCGTCAACATAACCTAATTGCGGATTGTGTTACGATTAACCACGCTCGGGGGTGATCTGTCACCACAAATGAGATCCGGGTGCTATACGATACCAAAATAGGGCAAAGACCTGACCTAATCACGAATAAATCTAGATTTTGATAAGATATACATTTTAATAAGATATACATTTAACCAAACTAAAAAAAAAATCTAACTCGAACTAAAACCGTATTTTTTTGTTTCGTTTCCTATTGCAACGACCGCATTTTAATAAGATATACATTTAACCAAACTAAAAAAAATCTAACTCGAACTAAAATCGTATTTTTTTGTTTCGTTTCCTATTGCAACGACCGCATTTTAATAAGATATACATTTAACCAAAAAAAAAAAATCTAACTTGAACTAAAATCGTATTTTTTTGTTTCGTTTCCTATAGCAACGACCGTTGACCGATACTGTAGAATGTGTCAAATGAAAGGATATCCCATCAGTCCTGTTTTCTTATACAACTTCTTAAAATCGATAGTTTTCATTAATAGCACTTTTTTATCCCATCTACTTGACTCTGCTATAGTTAGATAAATATTGTACGACATCTTATCTGATGCATCGTAAAAATTAATTATGGAGCAACACATGTTCATAAATATCTAAGCGTTTTCCAACGTACGTTCACGCAAACTTAAACTTGACGCACTCCAATAATTAGCAACTGCCTCCAGCTATTCTGTCAAAGCATCGTATAAATGTGATGGTAATTTTCCAACGGAAAAATATTTCTATCCAGTTTGGGAATTGTTCTAACACTGAGCCCAATTCCCAGCATGATTTAGGCTCAGCCAAGCGTTAGTGGCTTAACTTCCAATTCAATAGGGTAGTATAACAAGAAGAAACCTCAACTAACAGAGAGATATGAAAATCACATGAATTAGTTCAAATGCCCATTAGAGAGCGAACGCAGACGCACCCTTGTTAGTCTCATGTTTAACAAAAACTGAACAATGTCACCGAACGCATTATTTAGTATATGTTTTTATCAACTTCCTGCCACGAGAGAGGGACGCATGATCGCGTCGTATTCCAAAAATGCGAAATTGGCTCAAATTGCTTGTTATTAACGATGACAGATGTCTTAGCGCCACGCGCGGTAAATTTATTAGAATATCAACTTTATCAGCAGAGAATAGAGATGATTTTTCATCAGTGAGAATTAAAATCTCATTCATAGAGCGATCGGATGTGTTGATACTAGTCAAGGGATATGCAATTAGTGACAAAAAGTTTTTGTATTTTTATTTGAAAGTGAGATATAACGATACGCATGGCGTGATTAAGGAACATTCGAACTCATGTTATGGCAACGGACAGTACAAATTAACTTACCAAGTTAATGGTTCTGTAGGTTTTTCAGTTTTTTATGATTCTTTCTATTATTATAAAAAATCGCATTCCTGCATGCGAACACTTGACTATAATTTTGCTAGTTAATAATAGGTATTATATCAGAAAGGTTATAACTAGACTGGCGCATTCTTTACACGTTTTTGTTAGCAGTGAAAACATATTATAAGATCTTGTTTTTAATTAACTACCGAACAACGGGACAGTGGGACAATGACATTAAGAGATCATGGCACATGGACAAGCGAGCCATAATCTGCTCTTTGGTTGTGTTACAGGCTTCTAACACAGTAAGCGGTATAAATTTAACTTCTTCCAATAGCTATTTCAATAGCAGTAGCTATTGGAATATCGTTATACACTAGCGAATCACGGTACATGTACTGTCAAGCTGATGTTCTGTCAGCATGTGGACGAGTTGGCTCAATTAGTGCGTCAGCTGTGCTTCAGCTTGGATCTCCCACGCTTAAAACCATGTAAAGGCACTCGCTTGGGAACTGTCATGCCCTTTGTAAGACTGAATACAAGATAGGTTAGACAAACATATTACAAATAAGGATTTGTTCATAATTGTTATTTGCGAAGTTCCTAATAAATAACTAATAATTTTTGCAAATTACTTTTAAAAAACATATGATTATCTTGAAGTGCATAAATACTTTTTACAATTGCAACGTCAATTATAAATTGATATTAATTCTTCCTAGTTAGAATAAAATATATACCTTATATTTATTTATATTTTACAATTTTACATTTCACTGATATCGAGAGTAGATTTAAAAAAATAATTATTATTTAGTGTAGATGTTTTTTTTAAATAAATTTCTAGAATTATCAATTGTACAATATAAAATAGAAATTATTAAAATCTAAACTGCAAACTTTTAGAGTAAATTAAAATATATATCGTATTAACTTACTTATCTACGTTGTTATGAAACTGAATTTTTTATTTAATTATTTAATTTAGTAAATAGTATTAAAATATTATTGAAGAAATTTAATCTTATATAAGCAAACAAATGGGATCAACCCACATACTTTTGTTATTGTTAGGTGCGAACGTTATAACAAGGGAAAACTTCATTGTTTGAAAACAACCTTACAACAAAAATACCTAATTAAACTGCATTTTCGTCTATATATTTCGTATAACACTATTTTATTTACATCTTAAACAAATATTACTAGAGATATTATATATTTTTTCTATTCTATAGCGGAAAACGGAGCAAGTGGGTCCTGTATGGTAATTTGTAAGAGAACCCACCACCCATGAACAACCGCGCCAAAGCCCGCGTATTAGTCGTGTTGGCTCTTTACGCCGCTTAAGCGGCACATTTAAGGACCTCCGATATCCTCACTCACTCTGCGAAATACAGTACAAATACCGTTTCACGCTGAGTATTCTGTGAGCCCGTGGACGAGATGTATTTAATGTGCATTCTTGATTTTGTTTTCTATGAAAACGGAAGCAAACGAGAAGGAGGCTCAACTAGGACAAGCATATCTTCGCCCATGGACACCCCCCAGCCCTTGCTGGAAAACAGTGGTAGACAAAATTGACTCACAAGTGGTTAGAAATAATTCCAAACCAATTCTATACCAGTAAAAGCTTATAATTTAGAATTTGATAAATGTTTAATAAAGATTAATTCATTATTTTTTTCAGTTTATCATTGATTGATTAAGTCGAGGCATTTACATATTTATAATATAAAGTTACTAGTAGCTCATCCGAACTCGCACGGATTTTAAAAAATTTGTAATTATAATTTTAACATACACCAACACCCTTCTTACAAGGTAATTTTTACACCTTAGATTACATTAATAGTGCTGAGTAACAATCTCTATTTTTTTAAATAAAGTACAACCTTAAATGGATAAATGGACTATCTGATGGACAACACTGAAATATTTTTCAAAATCGGACCGGAAGTTCGTAAGATTACTGAAACAAAAACATTTTCAAATATATAAAATTAGATTATTTGGTTAGGTTACTAGTAAATAGAGTAGAGATGCTACAAATTAAAAATGTATATGAAATGATTTAAAAACGATTTTCCATTAAAAAAAATTAATTTTGTTTTTCATACTCGGAGTAGCGTTAAAATCGCGTGGTTTCACTATGCGTGATACACTGCATACTGCATAATGTTTATTTTCTATGTATTTTTTTAAGTGAAACCAGTGGTAAATACATATCTTACAAGCATTATGAATATATTATGACGCGATAAAACATTAATGCTGTTTTTTTTGGTTTAATTTATACGTGTATAAACTTTGGTATTTGTTTAGTCATATTTGCAAAATTCTAGTGTATAAGTACATTATATGTGTCTTATATGTGTATATGTATGTACAATATTTACTAAGTGTTGCTATTTTGTATCACTTCGATGTTAATTTAATGACTGAATAATAATTAACGATATTATGTTTTAATTTTACAGTATCATATATTATTATTTTCAGTTTTTGTTTTCTTACATATCCTTAAATTATATTCTATATTGATAGCTATTAAAATAAATCAAATAAAACTTATTTAATTTCTAAAATAATTGTTAATGTTGATTTAACTTGCTCCATGAGAAATTCAATATAAGTCAACACAGCTCAAATATATTTGACTTTACCTATACCATTTTTAACTATGAGATAAGCGGAGTTTTTACTGTACATCAATTTAATAAAAAAAAGAAAATATAAGGTAATATTTTTAATTAATGTAATCAACAGCCACACCAATTTCCAACACTCGGTCTTGATAGAATATATTACGCAATTAATTATGTAGTTGTATTTGGTTTTTGGAGAGATTTGAGAGTAGCCAGGCAACTGATCTCTCTCAAGATGGAGCTACGTTAAAGTTTAAGGTGATGCATTTATTAATACCGATCGTCCGGAGAGATACCGCGGTCTTCTAGAATACCAGCATGCAATAGTAGGTAGGTACTTGTTTTGTGTTTCGATAAGTGACCGGAGGCTCAGAAATTGTAACTTGTCGCTTCAGTGTCATAAAAACCGCTACCACAAATCGTGGACTACAGTGAAGTTGTCCATGGGCGGCGGTGATCATCTGCTATATAATAAATTTATTTACAACCAATATTTTATTTAAGTAGTCGTTTTTCATATATCTCTTTTAAAATCATTTTTTTAAATATAACATTGGAAACTATTTTTTTTCTCTGTATTTTTTATAGTAACAAGTAGGTAAAGCAGGAGGTAGGGTAAGCGGTACTTTGCCCATGGACACCTCCTGTTCCAGCGGAGCGCTGTCATCAAAAACTTATAATTCAGTAGTTTATAAGAAAAAAGTACTAAGGTGGAGCGGGGCCACGAAGTTGAGCAATTTACTTAAGCGGATAAAGCTATTCAATGAGTTTTTATGCGGCTTGATGTATTAATAATAATAATAAATACACTTTATTGCACACCAAAGAAACATATACATTGGTTAAAAAGTTATAAAAAAAGAAAAGTATCTACAATGGACGGCCTTATAGCCGTATATTAGGAAATTGCAACCCTTAGCAAAAGTGTCTATAGTAATCTTTGTAACAACTTTAGTTAGATTCCAAACCAATATGACTTGTGGACCTTCAAGAAAAGAGCGTAAGCATTCCTGAAAGGCTGGTAACCCACCCGCGGCTCTGCAAGGGCTGGGGGTGTCCATGGGCGGAGGACCGCTTGCCCTAAGTGAGCTCCTGCTTGTTTGCCACCGATTCTATAAAAAAAGAGCTACAGCTGTTTAAATGTAGAAAGCCAAGGCAGCTTAATATATCCAGAAGCCACAGCCGTTTTTTACCTTTGTAGGTCCTGAGCATATTAGAATAATGGGGTCCCTATAGTTTTGATAGAACAGTATTCTATTAGAATTGATAAAGAAAGAAACAAGATTAATCTGATGGGGCTCGTATCGATCGCGGGGCTCTGGGCGAGTGTCGAAAATATCCACTCTTCCCAATGGAAAGACGGTTCTGAATGTACCTCAAAGTGATGTAAGTTGCGTCCGCTGAATGTTCCTTTTTTTCTGGTTTTCGAGATATTTCGATTGTCTTGCACCTATGATCAACTAGCCCCGATCTACGCCACCTTAACAAACATTATAATAAGTAGCTATGTATCTCTATATAAAAATGTTCACCACTTAAATCACCCTCTATTGTGGGCAGTTAGAAAACGGTTCTCTTCGGAGCCCTGCATACAAATCAAAAGCTTATCATATCAACATTATTCATAAACGCATAAATACGGCAACGAAAAATACTAATTGTATAATGTAATTTTATTCTAATTACAGTCCGAACAGGCCTCATTATGGCGTGCATAATTATTATGTATTGTTGCATACATTTGTTAAGGTTGTATCAAACGTTTATCACCTATTTTCATGTGGTAATTAAATGTGTATTCAAAATACCATTTTGTAACTTGTAAGTCGACTTGCAACAGCCGCGAGGCTAGCACGCTAATCTCGGGTAATGGTAAAATTACACGGCTATTATTATGTACGGCCAACAGTTGAACCATTCAAATTTTATCTACCTACTTGCTACTTGATACTTCCTATAGAGTGAAATTTGTCAAGAAAATTTCCGATGATTCGAATTGTTAATTTCGCGTAAATAAATGCGATATTATTTACAAAAATATAATTTATTATACTTTATATAGAGCATAAAGGACCGTATAAGGAGCGTAGCTAAGTGGTTTAATAGGTCTACCACACAGCGACAGGTATGGGGTTGGAATCCCGGTCCGGACATTTATAAATTATAATTTATTCGGTCTCTGGAAGGGCTTGACAGTAAGCTGGGCGTGTGTCTTAATACTGTCAGACACGTGGGAGAGTCATGCTGAAGCATATGTGGACTAATTGGGACGCACTAATTGGGCCGGCTCGGCCGAAGTGATACCACAGGCTCACAGAATACTCACTTTGTTATAATTATTCTGCTGTCTTCATATAAGATGATAGAATTTAAGGTTTTAAAAGCTTAAAGCGAAGCTGTGATGCTCTAATCAATGTTTTACGATTATAATTGTTAAAATAACCTACGCATAAGATTTAAAATTAATTAATTCGTTAGAAACGGTGGCAAACCAGCAGCAGGCTCATCTAAAATACACGGTCCTCCGCCCTTGGACATCCTTTGCATGGCCGTGGATGCGTGGCCAGAGTATTTGCGTTAATAAACGTAAGTAAAAAACTAAATTTTAATAGGCCGATCTCTTGTTTTATTATTCTTTAAATTATTAGCTTAGTATCTTCTAAATGTTAGCTTTACAATTCTCTCTGTTTAATTCGCTCTACTTAAATGTACAATAGTTTTTTTCACAGATTAAAATGTATTGTAAGGTACAGAGGGGGGGTGGGAAAATTTTCCGTGAATGTGGCGCCATCTGTTGAAAACAATAGAAACAACTGCGACTGTTCATAGCTTTGAGCTTTACGCAAGTAAAATGTAGAGTTCCCCAAAGAAAATAGCGGTTATAGCGGTTAGGTATTGATAAATACTAAGATTTGACAAAAACCACTGCATTTTAAATACTTAGATGTTAATATAATTATTTTACAATGTTTTAATATTATCATAACATTATTATAAAGATATGAGGTGTAGAAGATTTTAATCTAGATAGGTTGTATCTTATCTATTACTGAGTAGTTATCTTCGGAAATCGTTGTAATATTGGTAAATAAAAGAAACATCGGCCTTTCTTAATACGACAAATTATTAAAAAAGGATTTTCAATAAATTAATTAATAGTTTATTTAAATAAACAAGCTAGCTACAGTGTGCATTATTGCATTTATATGTCTACCACAAAAGGTGTATATAAAAGTATAAGTATAAATTTAAAATAGTAAATATATTTTTTCAGTTATAATTAGATATAATTTTGTAACATATACAAACATACACTATAATATAAGATAGTTTTATAGACATACACAATTTTGTAAGACTAAATTATCTATAATTGTACGAATGTAGAGGTGAAATTTCTTGATAACACTTCTTATATCATTATCCGCGTGATAGCAGTACTTTATCGGAAACATTACCTTTTGTTCTCTTATCAGTCCCGACAGACATACATAGGTACAAGACGATTCTCTACATACTATCTGACAACGTGAAAAAACTGGTACTCGGACGACTTGTTTTTTTGCCACTACAGATTGGCTTGCTCGTCGGACACTCTACGTCGCCGAAAACCCATAAACATCTCTCCTACTCAACCACTTTTTCTTCACCCCCTCTACCACCGTGACGGCGATGGCAAGAGAAGGCGGTGCCTACATTTGGAAGGGCTACTTTGCGCAATCATAGCTCGTAGCGGTCTGAAAAGGACGGACGATACGCGTGACAATTGGTTGAAACTCAGAAACTCCACCCAATAGGCGGGGTGTATCTAGTTGATTCCTTCAGTGGAGGGGCGTTAAAGGTCTGCCGCGCGCCAGTTTGTGACAAGAGTCGGTCGTGCGAACGTGTTCGACGATCGAGCGAAAGGTATTCGGGATGCGAGTGCGCAAATCACCCTGACGCGCGGTTGGCAGCGCGCAACCTACCGCGCTTTTTAACTGTGATAAATTAAATTATATTCTACAATATAGACATAAAACCGTCCGTGTATAGACTTTGAGAGACAGTGTTTTGTGAAGCCGCCCATATGATCGTCCCTATGGCAGCATACGCACAGTTTGGCTACTCATATCCGCCCGCCTCGCAGGTAAATACACTCTCTATTTACTCACATACTTGATATACCATTGATACTGGGATAGTTCTCAAACGGACACTGAGAGGAACTCTACCTAAAATAGACCTATTTACAGCCTTAGCATTAGCAATTTATCAACATTAATATGAAAATATTCCTTTAAAGCTATTCATTTTAATAATAATATAAAGCAAAGTATTTAATAGAGCCTATTTAAAACAAAGCAACATATTATTTAGGAATATGACATCTTAATATGTCTGTAAGAAATAATTTTTAACTATTTAGTCCGTATAAATGTATAAAAATACAAAAATAACCTAATAAAAATATATGTAATTATTTCATGAAGGTTGTTGTTGAAAGTTACTTTATGTAATCTTAATTATATGTTTCAATAGTGTTAATAGGCTGTATTGAATTTCTTTTCATATTTTTTGTATATAATAAAAATTAGCCACGGTCAAGATATATAAATTGCCGACGGGAATGAAATTCATTATTAATATATATACCTCTACATTATATATAATAAGCATTTCAAATTTTATAAATAATGCGTGTGTACAGATTTTATAGGCTCTACCTAAATTAGACTCTAGAAACTAACATTCAAAAAAGTAATATTTACGTCTGAAACACTAATATTTCTTAACAGGCTGTGCCTAGCCTACGCCTAGCATCGAAAGAAAAAATATAATTTTCATAGATAATTAAAAAATAATAAAGCCTTAAAGTATCTAGATTTAGGTTAGAGCCCTATTTATAACTATAAGTTTTAAATCTGATAGCTACAGATTTCAGTTATTTTTAAAAACGCATTTAGGAAAAATACGTATTTAACTATAGATTTTTTGTATAATTTTTTTACTAATGTTTCGAGTGGCTGCAAATAAAATACCTATGCAAATAAATACATTATTAATATCATAATATATATTTTTTAATATAACTGGAAACTAATTATAATAGAATGTACAGTACCTAAATCATTTTTAATAAAACCTTATGAAATCCAAATCATTATTTTATTTAAAACGATGTAAATCCCTACAAAGAAGCAATATGTATGAATTAAAAAGTTTTCTATGTTTCTATGTTGCCATGTATTTCATATCGTGTCAAATCTTAAATCGAGCAATATATTAAGGGTAAAACTGCAAAAAATCACGTTTCCTAAGTGCGAACAGTTAGTGTATGAAAATGGAATCGTCATTTTTACTGTTTTCTTAGTACTCGCCTTTGTTAATATTCACTGAACTGTAACAAGTAGATATGTTAACATTGGCCAAATTGTTCCAATCAATTCCAAATGTTTGCAAATGTTTGCAATGTCTGCCGACTCGTCCGAAGTGATACCGCGGACTCACAGAATACTCAGCGATAAATGGCAGTTGCACCTACTTGAAACGGTGCTTCTACTAATGTTTCGCTGAGTGGGGGAGGATATCGTAAGGCGCGGTTGTCTATGGGCGGCGGTGTGCACTTACCACATAGGAGACCCACCTACCTGCTCCATTTTCCGCTATTACCATAAAAATAAGTTAATAAATTCTAATGAAAATTTAATTTTATAAATTTTTCGTTTAAATAACACTTTAGTATGCTGCGTACTTTATTAACCATATTTATAAAGCCTTATATTATATATATCAATCTTATGATATGTTTATCAATGGTGACCTACTCATTAATCCTAGTAAATTGTAAGACGTGTAGCAATATGTTTAATATTGTAGAATAAATAACATTTAAATTGGACATGGCACTTGAAACACAGGACTAGGTCAAGCAGACTATGTTATATAATTAAATTTAAAAAAAATTAAAAACCTAAATACACAGTCGTAAGTACTACATACAGTACTACATACTACTACATATAGTATGTATATAAAAAGGAATATAACATATATATATAAAATCTTGTATACATCTACAATTTAATAACGTACGATAAACTAAAGAAAATTGTAAAATATTACAGTATATATCGTCATCAGCCTATCAAGTCCACGACATGGGCCTCCCCCAAAGCATTGGGGGTACATAGGCAAAATATGCCTTAATCACCACACTTGGCAGGCGGGTTGATGATCGCAGAACATCTGCTGAGTACAACAACACTACATATAATGAATATTAAAAAAAAATTGATTTGATTTGAAAATATTAGCCGACGAGATGCGTCGGCCAATATCCCCGACCTACTGAACAACGCCAATTGTTTTTTCTTCAATCAAGACCCTCGAATATATCAAAAAGTCCTTCTTATCACTTATCACTCCTCTTATCGGTGTATACTAATCAGCAAACATGCTATTGCGGCTTCTTTTGAACGAAAACTGTTATTAGAACACTTAACTATCTTTAATAATTATAGAGATATCACTAAATGTAGTTATATCATACCTATATGTTTCGTTGTACCTACCTAAAGAAAACGAACCGATTTTATAAGTAATTATTATGAAAATGGTGACAAACGACCAAGAGGCTCACTTGGAAGTCCTTCAATGGCACGCCTAGAACATTCAGAGTCGCGGGTATGTTGCCGACCTTTAAGGGATAGATACGCTTATTTTTTGAAGTTCCTCAAGTTGTACTGATTTTGAGATACCTCTGTTGGGAGTTAATTCTATTGAGTGATAGTGCACGATACAAAATGACTTAAAAAAACGCTCAGTTGTCGAACCACTTATACAGATTAAAGGAAAAGGTTTATAATTGTCAATATAAACTGTTGGTAACCTAGTAAATTAAGTCCTATTAAAGTACGCTCTCATACAATTTCAGTGCTTCAAGAATTTGTAAAGAAAACTAGGTTATCCTTAACTAGTTCAGTTTGCATAGGTACTAGTATGTATGTATGTGTTTCAATCGTTCTTGGAAGCGAAGTTAGGTCTTCGAAGTCTTGAACAGAAACAGTTCGGTTCCCAGCAAAATATCTACTTCAGACAATTGTCCGCTCTGAAGTGGTTATAAAATAAAAGTAAGCCTATTTACCTTGAAGTTATACTAAATTATTAAAGTCAATTGAATCTTAAACCTTTACTAGGTAACAAGAAAAAAGACGACAACAGAAATTGAATTAGTTTAATGATTTTAAAAGTGTACCATGAAGTGAGATATCCTAACCTAACTTTTATAATATTTAATTAGAGTAATGCATAATACTGCTACAAATTTGATAGGGCATAAATTTGTTGCGTAATAGCCACAATGGTTATTCTTTGAATTTAATTAAACACAATTTTTATTCAGGTACTATAAGAAACGATTAAGAAATTGACATTGTGAATAAAGATTTTGATTGATTGATAACAAACTCAGATCCAAACGCTACTTTATTATCAAGTTAAGAATAATTTTACTTACTACTACAATTATATAACGTAAAAACACCGCTGCGCAGTGCTACGGACCGTAGGATTTTTATACAGTGTATCGTTACTATTATTACATTCGTAGGTGATCTACAACCGAAAACGGTTATGAACATGAATATTTCAGAAAAAAATTTAAACTTCATCATCTTACATCGAGGCAGGATACAAAGTTTCGTCCTTCATCATTTTTTCATTCATTTATCATGTCATCATCAGTCTTATTAAGCCATTTCGTGCCGCGCACCACCGCTATGTAGAATCATGTTCCTGCAGTGGCATTTCGAAACCAATACGATTTGGAGTCCTTCAAAAAAGATCGTACCTAACAATGCGCCTGCGACCCTGTTGAGCTTGCTAGCTCTTCAGGGCGGAGTCCATATCCATAGGCGGAGGACTGGTTATTCTAAGTGAGCTGTGAGAGTGAGAGGTTCCCACCGTTGCCATGAAAAAAATGACAGTGGGTGAGTTTTTAATGATTTGCTAATGTAATATGCTATTATGAACTATATCAGGTATCATATTTAACTGACATAAGATCTCCTATTACTAAGATGATAAATAGGCACATCATATTCCAGCTATTTCGTTATAACAAAATCAAGGCTTAACTTAACTCTTTAGTTTTGATAAGGTCGATGTTTATATATTAACATTATTATATATTAACATAGTTTATAGTTGGGAAAAGGAATGATTTTTTTTAAATTATTTATATATTTAGTAGTTTACCTGTATATTATAATTGTGTTATATATTTAACTGCAATTTAGTTTAAATTAAATTTTGTTGCTCCAGTTTAAAAAATACTTATCCGTTGGAGTTATGCTGAAGCATAGTCATGCTGACTAATTTGACCGGCTCGTCCGAGAAATGCCGCTGAAGTGGGATTAAAGACAAGGATTGTGGCGTGGATGTCCATGGGTGGTTATCTCTTACCATAAATGAGAGCAGTTTGATCGGTTGCCCTCAATATAATAATAAAGCATAATATTATATTCATATTGTTTTTCACTTATATTCTTTACAGGTGATCAACTGTCTGTGTCTAGGCAAGAAAATCATTTTTCAATCGAATCCAGGCAATAAACGTAGACTAAAATTCAGAGATATTAACGAGTGTTTCCAATTTAATTGAATTTAAATTGACTTATTAGTGCCTATTAAATTATATTGTTAATTACTCGTAGGTATATTAAGTTCTTATTAATTCTAGCGAAATTAGTGTTTTTGTGGGAATAGGCAGGTGTTTTGTTAACCTAGTTGGGAATGGAATCGTTAGTCGTTGTTAGTACTTATTATAAGGAGTCTAAATTAGTGCTATAAAACACTTTTTATAGTGATAATCAAGATGGTATTTTATAAATGGAAATATTTCAATCTATAAAATATTCGTAAGGCGATATATACCTACAGCCGTTTTTGGTTTTTTCATTCAATGTTTCGCCAATAAATACGTACAAATCGTATAAGTTTTTGAGCCAAATGTATTTATTTACATACCTACTTCGAAATTACAATTTTTTTAATGGGACAGCGGTGAACGAAGCAAATGGGAACCGTGATAATCATTGATCACCGATGTGCTGGTGGGTTTTTATATATCTTAAGCGGTGAGTTAAATACGATGGATCTATGGTATCTTTGGTATTTATTATTATCACTTCAGACGATATTGTTCAAAATAATATGTCAGCATAAATTTCAAAGATCTTATTTGATTACTTTCATTTTATTTTTCACCGTTAAATTAAGATATTTTCGATAGAAAATAGAGTCAGCTGTTCTTTATAAGTACCTAAATATCCCAGCTTAAGGCCATTGAAAGTAATAGTAAATTAATAAGGGTTTATTATTATTTCTATAAATATCTTTTTGTCTTTTTCGCGTTTCTTACGTTATTTAAGTTATTCTTTGTGGTCTAGCAAGCAACGCAGAAGGGTCTCTTCTATAGAAAGAGAGCACAGCCGCCCATGGACAACCGTGCCACAATACGCGTCACTTGAGCGGTTCATTTTAAAGGCCTTCCATATTCTCTGTCACCCAATGAAACACAGTAGGTATTCTGTGTGGTCGTGGTATCATTTCAATTCAACCGTCCCAATCAGTGCGTCAACATATGCTTCAGCATGGCTCTACCACGGACTTGTTAATATTAAGACTCCCCTGGCCATTTCCAAGCCCTTTCAAAGACCGAATAAGATCAATTTTCTGAATCAGGGATCGAACCCGATATCCTTTCGCTTCGTGATCGATCAAGGCCACTTATCCACAATGCTCTTAAAAATGCTGTTTTGAATTTATATCTTTCAGTTAGTAAAAAGCGTATTTTGAAAATATTGTCACAGCTAAACCTGAAAACAAATATTATTCATTGAATATCGTCCACTCTTGAAACCAGAATGGGGGTGAAAATGTAGTAATAGTACATATAGGTACAAAAATCAATTTTCATTACAATTACCATTGCTATCAGAGCAATTTCACAATACGATTCATATGAGTATAAACAAGGTAATACAATTTTCCGTCTAATTGAAGGAATTAAATTGACCATTCAATTTGACTCGGAGTTAATAGCTGTTGTATTGTGCTATAGTAAATGCAAACAAACCTGTATGATCGGAAATAGTCTAGTGTTTGAGTAGAGCAATAACTCCCAAAGTGGTCCACCTGGACTAAAAAATGAGGGCCTACAATAATTCTAATGCCTTGCTTAATGGTTTTAATAGTGTACGACGAATCAAGAGGTATCGGGTTCGAAACCCGGTCCGGACAATTATAATTTAATTTATAATTTATTTGGTCTCTGGAAGGGCTTGGCAGAAGCCGGGCGAGTGTCTTAATAATGTCGCACCCGTGGGAGAGCCATGCTAAAGCATATGCTAAAGCACTAACTGGGCCGGCTCGTCCGAAGTAATAACGGAAAGAAGGAAGGACGAGCTCACAGAATACTCAGCGTGAAACGATTCTTGTACTGTTTCGTAGGCCCTTAAAAGTGGCGCTTTTTTTGTTAAAATTTCAAGGGTAGGTACCTTTTGTGTATATGAAATATTAGATTTTTGTTGTCTCCGTATGACGAAAAAAGTTTAGAGCCAAATTTGACGCCGAATTGTTTTTTTTAGGAATGGTTACTCCAAAAATTCTTTCCCACATCTAAATCCACCGCTGATAATTAAATTAATTAAGAAACTGATATTAAATTAGTATCACTAAAAATGGAGCTGTTATTCTATAGCAGACAACGAAGAAGGTGGGTTTCTTATATGGTAAGAGAACACCGCTGCCCATGTACAACCGCGGCAAAGTCCACGCGTTGTGTTGCCGGCTGTTTACGCCGCTTAAGCGGAACTTTTAAGGGTCTCCGATATCCTCATTCAGTCTGCGAAACATAATACAGACACTTCGGACGAGCCGGCCCAATTTATACGTGAGGATATGCTTCAGCATGTCTCTCCCACGCATGAAAATATTTTTTATTATTTTTTAGAAATAACCGTTAGATTGAAAGTTAGCGACTTAAAATGAGTAAGAAACCATTTAGATACTTAATAACACAAAACATTATTTTTTAAAATAATGTATCTAATAAGTAATAAGTAAAGCTTGCAAATATAAAATACGGAGACTAATTCTAGAGGAAATAAGATTTGATTTGTACGCACAAAAAAGACCTTTTTGAATAAACAAAATTTATCCGTTCAGGCTTACTTACATAGATAGAAGAGATATACACTACGGAAGTCGACTTTATGGAAATATTAAATTACCACAAATACCCGAGTAAGAACGAAGCTTCCATAAGCACTAAAAACGAGAAATTTAATATGAAAAATCTTAGTGCAGGTTTAAGAATGTAAGTCTTTGTATTAATTATGAAAATTTATCAGTCTATAGATCGGGGTCTTATAATTTAGAGGCAAATTCCACTGTTGATATTCAATCGAAATTGAAAGAGCATTCAACCGAAAAGCAAGAAAAAATATAAAATCTTAAACAATTGCCTAAAGATTTTTACCAAAAATGATCATATAAATCATCTTATTAATTTTTTTTTGATATGAGAATTTTATATTTACGATTTTTGTATTTGCGGCATATTTCTCGTGTAAAGAGCTTTTAGTGTACCTATTCTAGTTTCTTTGGTATAGCTTATGGAGCAGGTAGGTCTTTTATATTGTAAGAGAGCACCAGAGAGCATACGAGAGATATCCTCACTCATTCAAGAAAACACAGTAGAAGTACCGTTTCAAGTAGATACAACTCCATTTCACGTTGAGTATTCTGTGATCTAGTGATATCAATTCTGACGAGTTGCCCAATTCATCCACCCATGGCACTGCTACGTGTGAGAAATGCTGGAAAAATGACCTATCAGGTCATTGGGCAAGTTTTCCGTAACCTAAGTAGATTGATCTGTTTGTGAACCATTTACTTATAAAGGCACAATTAATACGCAGAGTGTTCCACGCATATTCGGGCACACCCACACATGAGATAGTTAAAATCTGCCCAACCCGTCGTTCATTGACACTACCATAGATATATGCAGAAGATTAGGAACATATGTGTATGTATGACTCATGACAAGTTTTCTATGGTTTATCCTATGAAGATTATTTGGGTTTTAATAATAAAAACATAGGAAACGGTTGAGATTTTTTTCATTTAAAAGCTTCGACTTGAACTTCAACAAAACAAACTAACACAATTTGTATCATCATCATCAGCCCATTCAAGTCCACTGCTGGACATAGGCCTCCCCTAAAGACGCTTGGTCATAGGGGGGTTA
>DWCF01001922.1:0-26826 GCA_018230265.1 Delias oraia | reverse complement strand
ATTTTGGAGTTAACAGATAATTGTGACAATTTTTGCAATAAAATAAAATTGCGACTATAATTAAAGATCTAAGCTAACCTATCTCTCAAGTTGGGTCAAACTGAATATTGTGTGCAAATTTGAACGGAATCTGTTAAGCGGTTTAAGAGTCCAAACATTGTGACACGAGATTTATATATATTAAGATTAAAGATGGGAAATCTTTGTTAGGATTAGAACTCTTTCAAACACAATCTTCAATAACAATATTTATATTTTGTAATCGCAGAGGCCACTTACATACGATGCAAATCTTATACATGGATCACTCGACCGCATTTTAAGATTTTTATTAGTTAATTACAACTAAACTTAGCCAAAATGTACACAGTAAACAAACAAATGCATACATTATATATTATCCTAACTAACATGATGGCATATCGTAGTCAAAGAAGTCTAAAATAATATTGCTTTTTAATATTAATTTTAAAATTACTAGCTCAAATGTACCTACGTAAAATGTTGTATTTTTCTTTTAGAGATAAAATCATATTTATTTCAGAAATATAAGATGTTATTCAATTGATATAAAATGAGGTGTTTACATTAGTCTGTATCATATCCGGTGTTGGGAAAAATAACTGTAAACACAAATCTACAAAATATTAAAATATAACTATGGAAAAAATACTATTTTATTTTTAAATTAAAATATTAGTTACTAAATACCATGCTATGTCTGCACCAATTAGTACAAAAACCAATCACTCACACTAATAAAAATAACTATAACTTTTGAAAACTTTCCAAAATCAATCAGTACTTCAGTACTTGGTTAATTACGTAAGGGATGTAACGTATACTGCCATTCATGAACTACCAAACAATTTCATCATTATATTCATTGGTTGAATCAGTGACTAAGATTTGGTGTTTTTTGTATGATCTTTAACAACTATTTCATAATTTATTCAAGTTTCCTCAGCTAGTCAATACGAACCGCTAGTAGCTTTGCCAAATCAATACATTATGTATAATAAAAATTGAATAGCAAGTGATAAGGCATAAAAAACAAATACTATATCCATTTATAGTTTTTTCCATAAGATACTAAACCGATAATTAAGCAACTTAGCCCTAAAATTATCATTGATGTTTAAAAATATTTTGCTTTTGTACTCACTATATATTTTTATCAATTTCATTTTTGACTGCAAAATATAAACTGATTTGCACAAATTAATAGTTTCTCTTAGTTTTTGGTTTTACATACCGAAACATTTCAATTGGATTTTATTGCTTCCTGAGAATATGAAAACTAGTAGGTAAATCTTGACTTTAAATTTGACTTTAAATTCTTAATGCCATTAAAGTTATATTATTAATAAAAGGAAATAACATTTTTATTTTTTTGTATCCTTTATATTTTGTAGCCAACATCTCAAAACTACTATTTCTTACTGGCATGACGTGTTGTGACATTAATATTTGAGTGCGCCATTAAATTTTCAGTATCTTACGGCTATAAGCGACAAGCTTATTCTAGTTTTCAACGTAATGCGTAATGTTGACCTATACCATGCATAATTAATGACCGGCTACTCAGCCAGCCAGTGCCCCCGCGACGGGCCAAGCCAAGATTTGTCTCTCGCCCTTGCGCTAGTCGCGGCTGAAAATTAATTCAACGCGAACCTACGGCACCCAAAAGACCGTGTGAAGCTGTGATGGCTGTATGGCCGGCACCAAATAGCTCTTTCAAAAAAAAGTTTCCAACACCATTCTTTAAAAGTTAAAAAAATATTTAGTTTGGGCTTCAGTTATCAGCAAGATAATTTATCGGTTTAATATCTCATTATCTTTGGTGCTGTGTGGACGTTTAGACGCTAAATAAGTCTCCAGCTGATGGCAGAGGTGCAAGACCGCCTGTAACGTCCGGAAGACTCTCAATATGCGACTTCACTTCCGCTTTCACTGCATACATCTTCTGAAGCTTTATATTATATTCCTGAAAGATAAAATAAATATTTTTATTATTTGTGTATATCTTGATTTAAAAAACTACGGATTATATAAAGGGAACATGACCAATTCAAGGTCATCATTCAGTCTGTTAAGGTTGCATATGCAAATTTAGACCTTAAAATTACGTACTTTAAAATGTACAAACATTGCACTGTAGGTTTCTGGGTAACGGGATGATTTTAATTAATCAAAATAAAAATTTTGATGAAAAATTTATAGACAATTAAAATTATGCATCACGTGTAGATAGATATAGCATACTTCTACATTCAGTCAAAGCATTTGCCTTGGTTCGTATAAAAATCTATACAGAAAAAGAATGCTGTTGGTTAGTCTCGATAAAACTCGTCTTGAATAATTGGTGTTGTTTTTGTTTGTGTTGAATTATTTGGACCGGCTCGTCCGAATTAATATCACGGGCTCACAGAATAGTCAACCTGAAATGGCACTTGTACTGTTTCGCAGAACGAGTGAGGATATCGGAGGCTCTTAAAAATTCTCTTAGCATATAGGAGACCTATTTGCTCCGTTGTCAGATATTCTATAAAAAAAATACTAGACCCAAATAAATGTACCTCGAGCCTAGCTTCAGCATGTTTTGCAAGATCACGTTGCGCTTGAGCGAAGTCCCTAAGCATTCCAGCTATCTTCCGCCTCTTGTCCAATTCGTCTGACAAACGCAAATTGTACTCAGCCAGAAGTTCAACAGCTGAATTGACAACTGAACTAAGACTAAGAGCTGCTTCCTTATCTGTAAATTATTTACATATGCACTTTGAAAATTAAGAATATAAAATCTTCAAAAAATTATATAATTCGAATGGTCTAGTTTCTTGAATTTTAATATTGATTCAGTACATTTGGAGGTTATTTGGATTATAAACATCAATGAGAACTATATATATGGCTAATGCAGACACTACATAAAGAATAGAACAGTTTTGGCAAATCAGGAAAATTAAAAAAAAAGTATTAAATTACAATAAAGAAATTCCATGTAATAAATTAACTTGACAGTCAATAACTTCTTAGTCGTTGGACTTCATCTTATATTTACTTAGCAGAAACAAAATGTACTTATAAAAGCATAAATATCTTCTTTTTTTTACTCAGTATCATCAATTGAGTTTTGTACAACACAGAAGTCATGGCTCTAGCAAATAACGGATAAATAAAACAAATGGATGAAGTACATATTTATTTCTGCAGTTACATATATTTATCATACAATATATTGCATATAATATGAGGTTATGCAGTGTGTTACCTTCCAATTTGGACAATAATTGCACTTCGGACACCTCTGGCGGCAGTGATGCGATTCTTTCCCTCACTGCTTCATCACTTGAGGCACTAGACTCCAACTCTAGCAATGCCTGAGATAAAAAAAATTGTTAAATAATTTATTTATAGGAGTTTATAAGTGACTATATATAAGAGACTAACCATTAACTCTTCTGAAATCTATATTATTTAAAAAATGTTCAAATAGAAAAAGAATTTTAATTTGATTATATTTTGCTAACTATAGATAGTAGCATCCTTTGCAAAATAAATCAAGTGTTTTAAATTTACAAAATTTTCTTAACATATAGTAATAGTAACAGAATAATATATTTTATACAACTGCAATGTAAAGTGGCTCTATATTAGCTAATGTTATGGTGAAAAAAACACTAATTTTGGTCATTTATTATTAAAACATCTCTCGCCTTTATCAGCTCTTCTGGTTCTGGTGGATCACCAGGAGGTGTTTTGGGGCTAAGTGTGATGTGAGTTTCAATCTTTCCATCTACTTCAACTTTAGTCTCGCTGTACCTCCTCTTCTCAGTCTTGTCACGGGTCTCTATTTTTGCTTTCTTCTCTGGATCTTTTGGCTCGTTATCAGTTGATTTCCTCTTGGTTACTTTAGTTGGAGTGGCATCATTAGGATCAACTGCAAAATATTTAAATAATAATGTATCTTATTTTTTCATTCCTCTTCATTTGTGTCATTACAGAAATTTGCTTAAGTATATTATTTGAAGTTTTGTACAAATTTGACTAATATTAAAAATTTTGTTTATCAATTAAATAAATTTAATAAAACATTCTTTACAATGAATTCAAATGAAATATTAATATTTGATTAAAATTAGGCTTTTATGTTAATTCATAATTATAAGACATATTTTTCTTTGATAATCCTTTATAAATAATAAAAAGCTGTATTAACATAGATCAAAAATAGATTGGAGAACCATAACACGGGTAAAAAAGCATCAAATGTGTGGATGAGAGGTAAAACTGACTCAAATTTTGATCACTTCTATATCAAGAGCACTTACCAGCAAATTTAAATTCTTGTATTTTCTTAGTCTCATATACTCCTCTCTCCTCCCATATACCTAATATCCTGTGAAGTGAATGTTTAGTCTTTGGACTGATACCAGTTTTTGCCATTAGTTTCAAAGCATCTACTAGCACTTCACCAAACTCCTTTCCGTATTCTGGACCTTTTTTCTTACTATTTTGTATGACATCATTCGCCAGATACATAAATGTAAGTTGTTTACTGTCTTTTGCTGAAATTATATTTATACAATATCACATTTCGAAAAAAAAAAATAAGTATCATGAAAAACATTGCAGTTATGTAAAAATTATGTTTATTTTAGTGATAACAGTAAAGAATGCAGTTTTTTAAGTGTTTGCAGAATTGTATACTAGTTTTTTACTCAAATTAAAGCATATATAAAAATTTATAGCATTAAGAAAACAAATACAAACTTCTCCAACTTGAATATATATATTTGATAAATATTAATAAATGCTTCGTTGTATAAACAAAAACGAGATATTTTACACTTACATATATTTTAGAAATTAGAATTTCCATTAATCTATAAAGTATTAAGAAAATAAAAAGAGCATGACCAATTTTGAATGTGGTTATGTTCTGACATATTCAGACAATGATGCAATACAATAAACTTCTAATGCTAATATTTGTCGTGAATTACTGACTTACTTTTTAGTAATTCTTTATACCATGTTTTAACTACAGCACTATGATGTTTTCTATGATGTATAAGCCACAGAGACAACGTTTGAATACTTTGTTGGCTTGAATTCAAGTCTTGCAGTTTCCGTATCAACGCATTTTCCGTAAAACCAGCCATTTACAATGATATTTATCACGATAGGTGCAATTTAAAGAGAATCTCTTAAATAATGATATTAACACAAATTTATTATTTTTGAGTAAACAGAAATCTGAAGCAGAATAGTAATACGTTATACTTTTCTAGAGCAAAATCACATCAAAATTAGAATTAAAATGATATGTCAAAATTACAATTGACATTGTCTATTAATATACCTATATTGCTACAAGTTGACAGCCTTTAGGCTGTAATTGCTGTCAATAACATTTGCAGTAAATATCAATTTACTCCAAATTTTATTCTTTTTTTCTAAATTGTTATTCTATTGACTCAAATTATTAAAATTAAGACTTAGGCTATTTATTAACAATTATTCCAATATTTATATATGTTAATATAATTATTTTTTTAATAGCAAACAATTATAACGCTATTATTTAATGAATCTATGATTTAATTATAATGAAGCATATTCAAAATGTAACCATCATCAAATACGTACCTATTTACTTATGGTAATAAATGAGTGGTTTACAATCAAAGTATAAAGATCGATTCACACATATCAGTGAACCCACAGTTCTGACACAGTACCGCTACAGTGATAATTATTCTTTCAAATATTCTCTATGGACGTATCCATATTTGTCAGAGTCGGTTTCGTCTCAGTACCGTCAGTCTCAGTTAGTGTAACCGTTTTTGGTATTTACAGTACTAACTTAGTATAATTTGAGCTTTGAGAAATGAATTTAGTATAATTATAGATGTTTTAGAATGACTTAGAACACAACGATATTTTTTTCTGTTAACCCTTACTGCCTAACATGCCTAACAAGTTTTGTTTTGTCTTTTATTCCTGTCCTATAAAATAGTATTGGTTCTCGCTTTTCGGTAGCAACCGAAATCATGGAAATACAGAGATCGGTTAGGTATTTACTAGAAACACTCCAAGAAGGTGTATTATTATCTTAGATCTTCCTTTTTTGATGAGTAATTTCCTTTATTTGCTTTTGTTATATACACAGTACCTGAACGAAACAGATAATTAAACTTAAATATGAACAAAAATATAGAACCGAATCGGAAAAGAATCTGGAATATTCTTTATGATTGACAAAAGATTGATTAATGCTTTTTGTAAAGCTTGCGCAGTGATATTTTTGAGAAGAATTGCATCAATAAAGTCACCATGAATCTGAAAAACATCGGAACAAAATTGTTCAGTACAGTGGACAATCAAAGATAAAGGTTTAGCCTATATTTATAATTAACTAAGAAATAGATGAATGGTATATATGTGAAAAATGTCGTCCCTTGAGCGTCGTTATGTATCAAACCAACAAAGAGGGAATACATGTCATAATATGTCGGTATCTATTAATCATAATTGTGTTTCTATTTCAGATCGATAAATTAAGAGGCAAAGGGACAGTATCTAAAGAAGTAAGAAAAGCGGAGCTTCAATTTTGCGCAGCAACAGCAGAACATAACATTTCATTTCGGGCCATGGAACGTCTCAGAGAGTTGTTTGGATAAATGTATCGTCATTCAGAAATCGCGAAAGGTATACAAAAGTAAAAGGTAGGCATACAAAATTAATAAAAAAACCGATTATATACATATTAGATAGATTGTTATCAATTGTATGATAGGGTCAGTAATATAGTTGAAAGTAGAAAAGTCGATAAACATAAAAATTTAACGAACTTTGTTAATTGTTTTTTCGTGTATACTAATTTCAAATACACAATGTGAAAGATTTTTTTTCCAAGCTAATATTATAGTCAAAACTAAATATAGACACAGGTTTTCAACCAATCCTATTTCTTGCCTGCTACAAGGTTTAAGTGTATCTCATTTGACCCATCAACAGATATGCTAAACTTTAATAATTTAAGTGAAACCAATTACATTGTTAATTTAGAATAAAATTGTAAACAAATTTATACATATATTCGTAAATATATATAATTATAAAAAATAAATTTATTGTTTTATTTTCTTTTAATTTACCTCGTGTGTAAGTTGTAAGTATATTAATAATTTAGTATAATTCAGTTCAGATTTAGTACTGGCAACATATTTATTTAGTAGATTCGCTTTTCTGAACAGTCACACTGGCCTCAGTGCCAGCACCGGCCATTACGGACGTGATCGGTGACAACGATATTTTTCACGGACCAATGACGCCGCTGCATCTAAAACAAAATAAAATATTCAAAATACTTTATTTCGTCTTTAGTTCATTCTTTGTATGATGTCACGATATCTCCTGTTTCTCTTAATTGCCATACTGCATGTACCCATTTTCTTTTTTTTTTCTCCATGCTGTTTTTCTTCGTCTAAAGTAGTAGCTATCATAGCTAGTTCTGTTTTATTGAAGAGTGCCATCAAAGCAATGGTCATCAACGCTAGTTTGAAGAGAACGTCGGACACGAACATCCGTAAGGAACTGAACATTCACTGACGTGTGACTTTTTTCTTGCTCCGAATCTCAATCGAGACGGACGCACGCCCTATTTGTACCAGCATGGCGAGGCTATGGCTCGCCTCAAAAGTCCGCGTGAAGCTAGTAATCCGCGGCAGGAAATAGTTATTCCAAAAAAAAAACTGAAATGTGAATTGAAGCATTGACGCATTACTGTAGCACGGATACGGAACTGTGACGGTACTGTGTCGGAACTGCGGGTTCACTGATATCTGTGAACCGGCCTTAAATATATAATACATATTAGGATCATCACTCCAATACACAATATGGATTCCGTTTCTAAATTATTTTCTCAATCGCATCTTACCTGTTTATAATTATATACATACATATTATATATATACACTAATGATATGAAAAAAAAACAATTCATAGAGAAAATAGTTATTTTAAAATTTCCAAAGCAATAAATCAGTATTTATTTTAGACTGCTCGCGTAGTTTTCTGTTAAGTTAATTGAGTTTTGAGAAATTTGAACTAATTATTAATTATCGCTGTGTGCTAAACATTAATGAATTGTTAATTAATTAGTTTTTATCTTAATTAATGACATAACTAGGAAGTAATAATATACACTAGCACATAATTATTATATGATGTATTATAAGTATTATAATGACTCACTCGTCACTTATTTAAAAAATTAATGTTCCATTGCAAGAATAACTACTCAAATATATATAATATATTTTTTGGTATTTTTATTATAGCTGGCTAGTAAATCAACGTAAAAAAATGTGATAGATATTATAAAAACAACGGATTTATTTGTTAAAGTGTAAACATAGATACCCGTTTTGCTCGTGGGAGAGCCTTGCTGAAGCATATGCAGATGCATCAATTGGGGCGGCTCGTCGGAAGTGATACCACGGGCTTATAGAATACTCATCGTGAAACAGTACTTTTACTGTATGAGTGAGTCGGATATCGGAGTCCCTTAAAAATGCCGCTTGAGTGGCGTAAAAAAGTCGGCAACACAACTAATCCAACCAACAATCTTCTGTGTTTATCTAATATCTATTTTTATGTGAATTGTGTTATATTGTAGTTGTATTTTATATAACATATAAATAAATATATTTTAAAGCAACACACTGTCATTTTTTATTTTATTTACGATCTATAAGAATATAAATCTTATATAATCGTCCTAATATTACAAACGTGAAAGTTTGTAAGGATGGATGTTTGCTCCTCTTTCACGCTAAAACTACCGAATGCATTTCAATAATATAGCTATATATCAGAATCACACAAATGCTACAATTTATAAAAATATATTGAGTGGAAAATATGATGGTGAATGTCAAGTAATTAGGAAAAATCTACCATCGGTGAGCTATTCTGGCGTGCACTTCCAAAACCGTCGCAGTTACACGTATGTAATGTATGATGGAAATGTTTATCTTCAATAGCCCTACAAAAAAGCCTGCAACAGTATATATCTATATGTTATGTGTAAGCCACTACAATCAAAATAGTGAACCATAACTACAATAGATCGTAATAAATTGATTCCCGAATGAAAATAGTGATGTAACAGGATATTTTTATTCGGCTGCAAAAATAGAGAGTATGTTTTTAATATATCGGTTTTTCGGGTATTATTTGGATTCGGTTGGTGGCGTACCTGGCAAGACAATGTCTGCTGGGACCACAGACAATTCCTTTTTTTCCTTGTATGATTGTGTCAAACAAACAGAAGACTCATCTGAGTTCGAACCACTGACCCACAAGTCAAATATAACAATTGATTTAAAACTATTTTTATTAGTAAAACAAAAGCGGAGTTAATCAAGTAAAGAATTTATTATTTCACGAAATTTGATAAATTTAAAAGAATATTAAAGAGTTTTGTATATTGTAATGTTATACTCGAGAAATAAACATGAACGCCATAAAAATTATTTCACTGACTACTATAATTATTCCAGTTGTAATCTATACGAACTTGTTTTAATTTATTTTGAGAGACATATGATTTGGTAATTTTTATTATTAATATGGGTGGCATTGCCTGACATCCTTGCGAAAAAAATTACCGAATATATAATCGTGTGTTAATATAAATTCAATTGGCTTATATTAAATAGAAGATGCTAGGTCGTTATACTCACCGTGAACATTTCTTTTAAGATCCGCACCTGCGCGGCCGCAGCGCTTTAGTTTACACACATTTCAAAGCCCGCGTCGCACGTTCGGAACTTGTGGCGCCAAAAATGATATCGCGTTTCTAAATTTTTATTATTGATTCTACGCTCCAAATTCGATCTCTTTCCAACGTTTTTAACATTAAAAATTTTTTTAATCGTAAAAAATGAAATTCTTTCTAAAAAACGTTCCTAGTGTTTTCCTAATCTCTCTTGTTTTGCTTGCAAATGCACAGAAAACATCAAATAATCTTCGCGACGCCGGTATGTATTATTGATTTTTAATAACAACGTATTGTCAAACAACGTATTATTCAAAATATTAGAATTTCGTCATAATACGACCGGTAGAGTTTCATATACCTAACCTACTTTCTGGAGGTTATTTGAGGCATATATTATATTATTATGAACATCCAATTATTTTCAAATTTATTATAAATATATTATAGGCAGCAAGAACCTATAAAAATCATGCTAGATTACGTAGAGTCGCATAAAATAGTAATTTTAAATATCGTACAGTTAATATATTTAAGACAGTTATAAAAACAATTTATACTTTTAATTATTAATCATGTTTTAGATTATATTAAGAGTTAAATTTTTGGTTTTAATTGAATTTTTTTCAATAAGAATGATCTCTAAGTTGTCAACAAGCAATCGAACGAAGTCACGGGTACAGATAGTACATTATATAACCATTGGCCGTGATTATACGCTAAGTTTTCGGTTCGACTGAGTTATATCACTTTTACTTTTAGTGACACAACTTGTAGGATTTCTCTCTCGCAAACAAGGTAACGAACAAAATAATCATAATTCCGTCCGGCATTGCGATTGTGTAAAGCTCTATCCCCTAACCATCTTCATCCCATAACCTTCACGCTCTATTTTCCATACCTGCCACCGCGGCGATGAAACTATAATAGCAGCTGCAGTTCTTTTTTAACTGTGTGTTTAATAAGTAAGGTTCATATATAAAGAATGTTCGACGAGACACCACGATAGTCCAAACCGAGGTCCGAGTTTCGTAGGAGACACCCTTGTGTAGTCATTCCAAAAAAAGTTCAACGAGACGAAAGGCAATCACACAATATTAAAAAGTCGTTTTTAATATGTTGGTATTAATATATCCGTTACTTAAGAAATGTACAAAATACCAAACACTGATGCAATTGTTACATATTACTTACTATAAAAATGTAGGTTATGCGTTTTTTACGTTGTTTTTTAAATTCAGATCAAAAATCTGATATGATGTAGCAAAGAGTATGAATAACAATGTTTACCATTGTTTAAAAACTACATTTTAAATTAATATTTTAAGTTATATCTATTTTAATCTAGATCATCACAAAGACTAATAGTTGCCTAAATATTATATAACAATTAGAATTACCATTTAAAATGATTCGTAAGTACCACTACTCCATTAATTAATTGCTATAAATAAACTAATTATTTTACGATTAATTTCTAAAAATAATTAAGTATTTTGCTCATTTGATAATTCTTAACGCCATGACCAACCTAATAGATTTGACATTTAACTTTGTGACTTAAAAAATACAGTTTTGTTTGATTTTATATCTGTACCTTTTCGTCGATTTTAGAATCTGGATTTTAATATGTCATATTTATAAGCATATTATTGTTATCATTAAATTATTTTTAAATAATAATGAAGTTTGTTTTTACTTATGTTAAAAACATTATTTACTCTGAAACAATCATGTGATTAAAACTTTACGTACTTAAATATATAAATTTCAATTTATTATGCAAATGAAAGTCTTTTTAATACTAAGACGTCTTGAAAATAGTTTAAAAAGGTTATATATCACTATAGATTCGTAAAACAACACCTAATTTAAAGAATTATCTACAAAATTCTATTATCTTGTGAAAACTGTCACAAACTATAGAACATTATGACACAACGCGTGTGTAACTTCACATGTTATTCTCACATTAGGATTTATTTTTACAAGTTCGAATCAGACCGTAACAGAAGGTAGTCTGTTCAATATAATTTGAGATATAGAGCCTGAATACCAGGTCATTGCCACCTTTTATTGAGTAATAATTGAAGAGCCTCACGATGTCTTATTATTAGTTGATTACAGATAATATAAAACATTGTAAATTATCGCACTAATGTTTCGAAGCGGTGTTGCTACTTTAAAAAATGAAAATAAATATATTACTTATATTTTACTTTTTACACCCATCACATTATGTATTTTTATCATTAAAATAAAAATATTTTAATTTATTACTTAACAATATTGAATAATACTGGAATTGTCAATTCATATGAATAAAACTCATTGTGTTAAAAGTCATATGTCAAATAATATAGATAATATATTGTCACTAATCGTGTATACAAATTATATACGGAAGATCTCAACTGAGAAAGTACAAAATGTCAAAGACCGGAAGTATGCTTGATCAATGAACTGTCAATGCAGGCCATTGATGACAGTTCTTACAAAATCGTAGATTTTTAAGGCTTTTATTTTAAAAAATGGTACTACAGACGATAAAAAATAATTACTAGGTAAGCATTTGGCAGAAACTTGAATAGTTTCGAAAATGTGATCATAACACCTCATTATAAATATCAAATTGAATTTTAATGGTATAGCAGACAATGGAGCAGGTGGGTCTCCTACATCGTAAGAGAACACCGCCGCCCATGGACAACCGCTCCATAGTCCGCTGATTGGTTGTGTTACTTTTTTCGCCGCTTAAGCACAGTTCTTATGGGCCTCCTATATCCTCACTCAACGAAACACAGTAGTAGTACTGTTTTAATAATAACTACAGTTTCTCGCTGAGTATTCTGTGAGGCCGTGGTATCACTTCGGACGCGTCGGCCCAATTAGTGCATCAGCAGATCTGTCCCACGGGTGCGAAAACAGAAATTAAAAATTCTATGAATATGTCAGTTTTTCGTATACAGTAATTCCCGACGTTATTTGCCTGCGTATTTATTAATCGAAAAGGGTTTACTGTGTCAAGTAGCTTTTGAACTTTATGATTAAGTGAGTGTATAGAATAAAAATTATGTAAATTGAAATTATAGAGACGGACTAAATAAACTGAACCACGATCCTAAGTAGGTGAGCTTATGTTAATTGAAGAATATATAAACAAAAAGGTATTTTATAGTTTCGTAATATCACATTTTTTAAATATTGTTTTTTACCTTTAACCAATGCAATGACCATCCTATGACCTTAACATTTATATTATTTTGATTGAAGATGTATCAAAATTAATAAAAACTAAGTCGGATATAATGTAACGATATGTATTTTGTTATTTGGTTATTTAATATTAAACATTATGCTTATAAAATATAGTAATTTTGTACAAGTTATTAATTTTTATAGAATAAAATAAAAAAAATTGCTTTAGAACATCAAAAAGCATTAGGCATCAAATAACAAAAGTAATTTACACATTTTTGACAGTGAAAGCTTTTCTGTCATTCAAATAATAAACCTAAAAGACAACTACATGTATTTATTTGCTTTTTATATAAAGCATATATTAACATAGAATTATACAGATAACTAGTTTAAGTTATATACTGCTCAATTATTTATTGAACACCAATCTTGCCTCGACATATAGGACATAACTGCTTATGTAAGAATTTAGATGAATTGGATTGGACCACCATATTTGTATTAATGATTAGTATCGAAATCACTAGCATTTTACCTTGGTATGAAATTGATTGAAAAACGATAATTAGGGATTTGTTTTTTTACCGCCAACTGATACGGGGTTATAGATTACTCAGCGTGATACAGTACTTGTTCTGTTTCGCTGAGTGAGTGAGGATATTAGGCTCTTGGAATAATATCGCTTAAACGGCTTACAATCTAAACAGCCAACAACTGTTAGCACGGATTGTGACGCAGTTGTCCAAGGACCGCGTTGACCGTTTTACCGCTATATCATGAAAAAATATCTCTATATACAATTCACATTGTTCGAATTAGTATAATATAACATACGATATACGTATATAAATACTAGGCAAAAAATATTATAATTATATTTTATTCTCAAAAATATCAAATAGGACTTCATCAATTCCTTTGTTCCATTACTACATCGACAACCTAGGAGACAATTTTATATTAATTAGACCATCTTTGAGGTCGTTTTTTAAATTTAATTTATCTTAATTAATCTACTATTGATTTGCGAATTAATAATAATTGCGAATTAATACATAAGCCTTTGCCTCCTCTGTACTAAGCGAATATTTTTAATCTGAAGAATGGAAGGCCGTTTCAGATCTCAGACCATGAGTTACGTTTTTAATTTATCGCCATTACGTTTTGACATGTGTTTATTAAAAGATAATAATTACTTAATCTATGTAGGCATAATGGTTTTAATTATATGTTTTTGATTGTTTTTTAGTGAAAAATCTTTTGTCATATAAAATTAAAATGTAATAGAAATAAGTCTTATAAATCATATAATATATATTATTTTCGTCTCCATTACTGGATGTCGGATGTTAATTTCTGAAATCTTCCCGCGTCTTCCGCTGAACCCAGCAGCTGTACTGTAGTCTCAAAGCTTGCTAGCTCTCATACTCCGTTTTCTCGGGATGTTAGACATCATTATGAGTTGAAATAATTGGTAGCATCATCATCATCATTTCAGACGTAGGGCGTCCATTGCTGGACATAGACCTTCCTTTCGGAATTCCATGCATATCTGTCGGAGACGACCTGCAACCAGCGTCAACCGGTGACCTTTATAAGGTCGTGTGTCCAGCTTGTGGGTGGACGTCCCACACTGCGCTTGCCGGTCCGTGGTCTCCGCTTTAACACTTTTCGGCCCCATCGGCCAACTGCTCTACGTGCGATGTGGCCTGCCCATTGCCACTTCAGCTTGCTAATTCGGCGGGCTATGTCGATAATTTTAGTTCGTCTACGGATCTCCTCATTTTTGATTCGATTACGTACGAAACCCCGAGTAGAGCCGTTTCCATAGCTCGCTGAGCGACCCTGAGTTTTGAGATGAGGCTGATGGTGAGAGACCACGTCTCCGCACCTTAAGTCATCACTGGTAACAGAAACTGGTTAAACACCTTCGTCTTAAGGCACTGAGGTATGTTGGACAAAAAGACGTTGGGTAGTTTTCCTAATGCTGCCCAACCTAGTTGGATCCGGCGCTTGACCTCTTTCTCGAAGTTGGACCTACCTGACTGGACTATTTGCCCTAGGTAGATATATGAGTCGACAACTTCGAGCATAGTGAAACAGAATTTTTATCTACTGCGCCAGTTTTCTTAGCAAATCGATCGAGAACCTTCTCCATGATGATCTTTTATCTTTATGAAAATATTTTAAACTGTACCGTTAATTTTTATGTTACTCTGTATAATAGTTATAGTTTTGATTCCAATGTTATCTGTGCAATCCAATAAATGTCAGTGTGTGTGATTTCACATCAGTTAAGATAATTATTATGTGAAGTTAAAAGGAGCGACTTCGAGGTCATTCGTGGGAAGATTCTTAATATATAATGGGTTTATAATTCCTCAATTTATTTTTATTTCAAAAATTATTTAAGTTAATGAATCAATATAATGAATTTATCTAGAGAAGTTCTATAGTTCTCTTATAAATCGCATTTCCGTTGCCCAACAAATATCAATGTTTAAATACATTTTGTGACAAATCAGTTAAGAATTAATTAAACATTTTAGCAACAAACTAGGAAGCTTAAAATAATGCTTTGATTTGGATAAAATAGGGTTGCCCGTGGAAATATCTTTTTAATACTTTAAATATTTAGAAATTTTTGCTTATACGTAGAGTAATTGTCACATAGGACTTATTCGAATGATTATTTTATGAAAACTCTAGAGGCAAACGAGTCGAAATATCACCTAGGATAACCGGTCCATGGCCCATGAAAGTTCTTTTTGAACATTCCCAAAACGAAATTTTTTTGGAAATACCTCTCCAGGCTGCTGATTCCACAGAATGGTATCATCACTAATCATTTAAAAAAGGTTTAAAGATATTTATTAGTGTCCGAGAAAATTGGGAAATTCACGTGCTTGCCAAGCCATGAGATGCAGCGACCAGGTTGAATGCTAAAGGAGTGGCAAGGCTTGATTGACCTTGCTAGTCTCTGATCCGGACTAGTGTCGGCTTTCGAACACAGATCAAAAGCAGATCTACACAACGCATTCACAAGTAAATGCTATTCGGGATGCTGCAAGACTTGCGAGCGAGTAAATCAGCTATTAAAAAACCTGATTTCCCTTTTTATATTACCATCGGATAGTACTACATTTAATTTAATACATTTTAGTTTGATTGTATAGATATCAGATACGGTACCGGTAGAATGTTTTCTGTACTTTTTAAAAAATGTATGATTTGTGTAACGTATAATGATTTCCGTTAATTCGACAACGAGTTTATAAGATTTATTATATTTAATAATAATATCAAATAGGACTGTAAGTCTATGTTATCTTTAGCAAACATTTATGATGATTGTGAAACGCGAAAACACTATTAATTAATGCATCAAGTTTTTTTAATAATAATGCTAATTCTTTACTCGTTTAATTTTAGGAGGATATAATATTTAAAAGGAGATTGTTAAAAGGAGATAGAGATAAGAGAACAATACGTGTCATTCTATAGGCAGCATGATACGTGGCATAGCACTGGATGTTCACAGTGCTTAGATAAAGAATGAACACGTGTCATTAATATTATAATCAGAGATCGACAGTGTAATAATAAACTTTAAATGTCGTTTCTCTAATTACAGAGCAACACAATCTAGTTATTACTTGTTGATACCTTTTAATAAAATAGATAACCTTATATATCTTTTATATTAACTCTACGTAATGTTTAACTAAAATGACACAAAATCAAAAACCCAATTTTGTATACCTCCCCAAGTAAGAACAATAAGTAAAAACAGTCTCAAAGATAATTTCCAAGCCTGGCAACCCCAATGCATATCCACTCGCTTGTGTAACTCAACAACTAGAGCATGGCCTGGATTTCATCCTTTCACCATCACTTTATGGAGATTATATTTAATTAAATTGCAATTAGTGCACACTTTGTTTGCATCAGTTATCGCTGTTGACACGCAAATTAGAAAATACTCGTTAGATATTCTATTTATAATGTAATCACTATTATAGTTCCTTTAGGTTTTTATTTTTATTCTATATGTGTAGGCTTACTCCTTTATGGTAAGAAATCACCGCCGCTCATAGACTCCGCGTAGACAACTGTGCCACAATCTATCTTTAGTTGAGTTGTAGCCTTTTTAAGCTGTTGGAGCGTAACTTCACGAGGCTACGATATCGTCACTCACTCAACAAAACACAATACAATTACTGTTTCACGCTGGTATTCTGTGAGACCGTATTATCACTTCGGATTAGCCGGGCCAATAATACGATTAATAATAAATACGTCAGCATGTCTCTCCCAAAGGTAAGAGCCCTCTCAAAAAACAAATAAATTATAAATTTATAAATCGTACCAGGGATCGAACCACATCTCTTCGTGGTAGTATAAGATTAGTTATTGATTATATATTATATTGGTTATATGATTATTAGCTACGAGGCTCTCTTTGGTTTAAATATATCTCTAAAATATTTATGAAATGTTTCACGATCATTACGCTTGCATAGCTTAACCCAACAATCTCCACGATATATTACAGAATATTATAAATAAAAATTTAAAAATTCCGTCAACGTCTCCATATTTATTTTATTGTACCTTATTTTGTGTTAACGGCGTCTGTATACCGGTTAGGATATGTCTATAAAATTACAGCTATAATTTAATAAAGAGATTTTCAACCAGTCTAGACCATGCAGTCATAAATACTGAGCTAAAAACTTCAAAGAATATAACATCAAAAGTCACTGAACTGTAAGGAATTTAATTTTTTACCAGCTTTCAAAGTATTCGAATGATAGAGCTCATTTCATTGGGGAAATATTATTTCTGTTCAGTATAGACGTTTATAGCTCTCAAGTTAATAGATAATGTATGGCCCTTTAAGGATTTCTTACGGTGGAAAAGGAAAATTTAAATTCCTCAGGAGAATAAACTGGAAGTATAGCATTGTTTAATACGCTCAAGAAGCTCTTTAAATGTATGTATTTATTGATAGCAAATAGTCCAATTAAACCTGTAATTATCGGGCATTTGTTGGGCAAATAAATAAATCGTTCTGATATTTCAAATACTTGAAATAGAAAAATATATATAAACAGTGACGAGTTTATTAATTTGTAATACTTGCAAAAAATTAATTAGTTAGAAAGTGAGTTAAAATTTGAGTAATATTAAAAATATTCAGAGCGTATATTTTTTTGAAGATGTTACATACGCGAAATTAGAATTATCGTAATGTGTTTGTAATAACGCCGCAATTTGCATATTTAACGTACAAAATTAACATGACAAAATATTACACGATACACTTCTGAACAATGGGCGGCTTAACATGAATCTGAAGTTGCGTCGTCATTGAATTAAAACTAGTTACTGACACAGCTATGAACACATTCAAAACTATGGAACACGATAACATTAGTAGAATATTCGAGTTTTTATACTTTTGGCATTAATATGTCTTTTACTTTAATTATATACTTTTACTTTTTAAACAATTGGCAATGCTTCAAAAAAATTTAAGAATAAGAAGAGCCTCATAGCTAAGTGGTAATTCTACCACAAAGCAAGGAATATCCGATTTGATGCCCGGTTCGAATAACAATTTATAATTTAATTTATATCACATGCGATCTTTGGAAGACCATGTCAATGGCCGCGCGAGTGCTTTAACACCGTCTCACCCGTGAGAGAGCCATGCTGAAGCAAATGCTGTTGCACTGGCTGGCTCGTCTGAAGTAATACCACGTGCTCACAGATTGCCAGCGTAAAACAGTACTTCTACTATGTTCCATTGAGTGATGGAGGATATTATATATAGTATAGGCCCGAAAGACGGCTCAAGCGGTGTAAAAAGCCGTCAACATAACAGAAGCGCAATGTGGTGCGTGAACACCTGCTCCATTGCTGGCTATACAATAAAAAAATTAAGCTTACAACTTGGAAAAAACAATTCTTATCCTAATTTCGCACTCATGAAGCTGTTTTAAGTCCTTAAAATTCATTTTTCTTAAATAATCCAGTTGTTATCTTCCGTTGCGACTGTAATGCCGTTAAGAACGCCCTTGGTAGCATTTATTGATATTTAAATTATAGAATGTACTGTAACGACTTATGCAATAAATTTCTCCATTGGCATGCAGTTTTTGCTAGCACCAACCGGCGCACCTCCGATTTATTAAATTGGGCTACAGCTTATTTTAACTGTATAAGGCTGTATTTGCTTAATGCAGTGGTTGATAAACTAAAACGCTCTATTGAATTTTAACTTGATTTTTTTATCAAACCTATGATTTTTTTATGAACATATAAATATTACCTTTAAGTTAACTAAGTAAGGCAACTTAACTTGTGCGATCTTGAGCGATCTGCATCCAGCGGTTGCCCGGTGATAATACTACCAGCGATTGAATTTACGACAATTTAGTTACTAAATAGAATAACTATATTTATTGACATTCGGTAACATTTGCAGTTAAGCCTTTTAGAAAGCCTTTTAGACTAGAAATAGACAATAGAGAATAGAAATAGAGAGGTAACAAACAAAAAATTAAAATAATACAGTAGGTACCTACCTATAAAAAATCAGTTTTTTTTATGCCTACTTACCTACTACTACTACCTACTTAGCAAATAAGTATTAAGTAGTCTCTCGTTACACTGTGATTAAAAAAAGATGATTCAAACACTTTCACTTAAAAACCGGAATTGATGCCGTCATATCAATCACAAGAACTAATAACTTTCTTTAGATATACTTTAAATTCTTTCCGTTTTCGCTATACATACGCCATTGAACCAAATAGTTGTAAGTCTATATGAAACTAACCATATGTTAGGTTTTTGGCATCATTATGATTAATTCTGATAGATATACAAGTCTATAAATTCCCATTACCGGTCATAAAAATACGCCCAGTACGCAAAATCTGTCTAAATGTAATTGTACATATATAAAAGAAATTCGTGAAAACTATTAATAACTCAAGAATGGCTAATTTGGGTCAAAATTGGTAGATAGTTTCGAAAAAGCAGAAGGATATAGGTTTTATCCGAATACTAAAATGGAGGGTAATGTTTTTAGTGTATGTTTAATGTTTAGAAGACCCATGGACTGCTAAAGGTTCATAAATGGCCCGGGCGTATGACTGGTATCATTAACTAATTTATATATACGCATGGGGATGCTTAGCATGGAATGTATGCATGGTTTGGAGGTTTTAAAAATCATTAGTTTTATTTATATACCATAAAGCGGGCAGAAAGTGTCCTCTATCGTAAGATATCACCGCTGCCAATGAACAGCCGTGGCACAGTCTCCGCTTTGATTGTGTTGCTGGCTTTTATTATACCGATTAAGCGATACAATTTCACGGGCCTCCGATATCCTCTCACTGACTCAGCGAAACATTTCATAAATCATTTTACCTGTGAGAGAACCATGCTGAAGCATATGCTGACGCACTAATTAGGCCGGCTCGTCCAAAGTGATACCACGGGCTTGCAGAATACTCAGCATGAAACAGTACTTGTACTGTGTTTAGAAAAGTGATTGAGTCCATGGACGGCAGTTTTCTCTTACTACATAGGAGAACCTCCTGCTCCATTGTCATCTATCTCGTAAAAAAAAACCGTCAGAATTTGCTTAAGCATGGTTCTGCCATTTTACATGGTTTCAAAGCTATAACCTATAAATATTCATTTGAAGTTCCCGCGTTTCCTACTAATGAACAGAGTCAATAAATGACATTAAAGTAATAAATCTATCTAAATCGGTATCAATTATAATAAGACGGGTCTACGTGCGTGACCAATTAATAAACCAGAATAAATTATTAATTAAATTTGACCCCTTGAACTTAAAAAACTATCAATAATTCTAGAATATCTTCTATAATTATATATATTAGATAATATTTTTAATGGTATAGTGAACAACGGAGTACGTGGGTTTCCTATATGGTATGTGAACACAGCTTCCCATCACCAACCGCGCCACAGTCCGCCCTTTTGGTTGTGTTGCCGGATTGTACACAACTTAAACAGCATTTTTAAGGGATCAGATATTTTCACTCACTCAGCGAAACATAGTAGAAGTACCGTTTCAAATACAACTACCATATCACGGTGAATATTCTGTGAGCCCGTGATATCGCTTCGAACGAGCCGGCCCATTTTGTACGTCAGCATATACTTCAGAATGACTCCAACAGGTATTAAGACAGTATTCAGAAACTCGCTCGGCCACTGGCCCTTCCAGAGACCGAACAAATCATAAATAAAATTATAATTTTCCGGACCGATTCGAACCCGATACCCACGTTTCATGGTAGACTTTTAAAACCATTTAACTCAGCCTCTCAAAATAATTATGGATTTGTAATGTTAGTAAAATAATTTGTTGTTATTTAATAAACTCGTGCGTATAGTCGCTTGTAGTCAAAATAAAATGCATTATTTAATACATAGTAAAAGTAATTATAAATCAACAGGTGGCCTAATTAATCATTTCTGTATTCTGTCGAAAACCTTTTGACTTTCTCTTGATATTGTCTGTGTTTTTCCTCCAAGTTTCGCAACGCACTCGATGGCCTTAATCCTGCATCTATATTGACTAGGAAATTAATCTCCATAGGTCTACTGTTCTCATTGCTGTATTGTTTATCATCTGTGCCTGTACTTTTGTCCATATTGGATGTTTGCTTTTTTATATTTTCTTTACAGTTAGATTCAATTTTGTTTGTAACACGTCTATCGTTACTAATATGCTTTTTTGCTTGATCGGGTTTATTAAAACAATTTTGCCTATTCTCTCTTGTTTTTGTATTTTGTGCAGAGGCAGATTTAGACTTACCGTGATAAATCTTTTTTATAATTGATGATTTGTCTTTAGTTTTATTTATTAGGTATGAACTTTTTTCATCTGTACTTGTTGTATTATTCCTGGCAGACAGAGAGATTTTGGCTGATAATTGTCGTTGTACTTCTTTATCAGCGTCGACTGTTTTTTTGTAAATTCGAAGACGGTTTTCCATTCTTACTTTTTCTGAGTATCGCTGTAGACTTCTAGCTCTTTCTAACCTTGGCTTTATGTTCTCTGTATCTGGACCTAGGCCTCCAAGTTTCATGTTATGTAGCGGCTGCGCTGTTGAGCGTTTTTTCTCTCGCCGCGTCTGCGTCACTTCGGAAACACTCTTTAGATTATTATCATCGTCTTGTGCCTCTAAATCCTGAGAGAGTTGCAACTCTTCCATAGACTGATCAAGGTAATGCTCCATATCTTGATTGATAATTTTTTCATAATAAATGTCATTGTACGCTTCTGTGTTATAGAATTCGGATTCGTTATTATTTTCCTCATTATCTAAGCTCCCTATTTCTGTGTCTCCAACTTGGGGAGACGTAGAGCGTATTTCTTCGGCTTGTTTCTTCTTACAAACGGTGCTTGGAACAAATTGTCTCCTAAACAAATCCAGATAACTAGGCTTTTTATTCCCCTGTGCATTTTTATTGATGAGATAACTGTGCGGTTCCGTTTCTTTTTTTGATTTGCTATTTCTGCGATCACGATTTCTTTGGTTGTTCTTTCCATTTGTCAACTTTGGCACTCTTATGAGGACATCGTTTTCATAAAATGGAACAAGTATTGTCTCTACTTGTTCAACGAAAGACCTCTCTTTGAGCATTGGTTTATTTTGAAAATTTTCTTCTAAGCTATCTAAGGAGAAATCACTACATGTGCTAGATTTATTCATAAGTGTAATATAATTGTATTTTTTGAGTTAAAACTACAACCACATGTACAAACTCTTTAAAAAATTCACATTGTCACTGAAATTTTTGACGGCTATGTTTTTTTCATGACAATTGCAAAGCATAGTCAAAGAGGTTTTATTAGGAAACTATTTTTCAGAAACGGAACTGGGCATGTTTATCTGTGTTTCATTAATAATTGATATGAATATTGACATTTGCTCTGAACAAGCAAATTGTTTATTTAATTATTGAGAACTTCTCAACTCTGTGATTTATCACTTTTCCGTCATTTCTGACATATGGCACGACCTTCGATTCATTCAAAATTTTTTGTAATAATATAGGTCACCTCATCAATTTTTGAAATGGTCATAATTCACGATCGAACTAATTGCTAATTTAGTTTAAACATCATCAATTCCAGTTTAAAAAATGTTTAATATATTATAATAATTTATTGATGTCCTTGTGAAAAGAATCATTACAGATTTTTTAAAGTTTAAAGACTACGAATTATAAACAGGAATCATCTTTATATTTGTTTTAATAGGTCAATTTGATTTTATTTATTGTAATATAAGCGCTGTTATCTTTGCTAACGTAATATATTACAGATTATTTTAACCAATGGCTTTTTAAATAATTATCATAATCTTATATTAAAAATTTATTTTTGTGAGTTTGCACGAATATAAGATTCCCAACTTCTGAAGTTTTTAATGTTCTTTTAAATGGTATGGCGGACAACTGAGCAGGTGGGTTTCTTAAGAGAACATTGCCGCCCATGAATAACCGCGCCAATGTCCAGTCCGCGCATTAAACGCCACTAAAGCGCTATTTTGAGGGCCTCCGATATCCTTATTCACTCAGCGAAACACGATAGAAGCACCGTTTCAAGTAAAACTACCATTTTACGTTGAGTATTCTGAGAGCCAGTGGTATCACTTTGGACGAGCCTGCTCAATTAGTGTGTCATATGACGAGGTGTGGCTCTCCCACGGGTGTGACAGTATTAAGACACTCTCCAGCCAGTGTCAAGCCCATCCAGAGACCGAAACAATAATTATAAGTTAAATTAAGAATTCGTCCGGGATTCGAATCCGATACCTCTCGCTTCATGGTAGACTTGTTAAACCACTTACCTACGAGGCTCTCTTACGTGGTTTGGTTCGAATCGAGGCAGGATACAAAGTCATATCATTTTCACCTCGATATTTGTCTTTCCACAACTGAATGTTTTTTATGGCTTTTTGTGCCGCGCACCATCTCTCTGTGGGTATATACAGTGGCCTGTAGAGACATTTTAAAGCCAATATGACTTGGGTGCCTTCAATAAAAGAAGGAACCTATCCCTAAACCGTATTTTAAAATAGTGTTAAAAAATGTTAAATTGTGGTATTAGTATTATTAATATAGTATATAGAAAATCTACATTCTATGGGTCAGTGAGTGAATTTCGACAGCAGACTGAGATGGTGTAATTCAAAAGGTTAACAACGTATCCTCTCAAGGAACCTTTTCAAGATGAATTTGTAATAAAAACATTTATGAAAATATTATTTATCGTCATAATAGAGTAACATTTGTCAATACGGCCTACCATAAGTGGCACATATCAGAAATAATTGTTGACCCTAAGGTTCTAAGTTCGAACTTGCTCCTGTTAAGTATAGGTTATCATGGACTAGGAAGTCGTTCATCTGTAGGTGCTTACAATTTTTTACACACTTCCTAAAGCAGTAACTGAGCTCAACGAAGGATAATTCAAAAATGTTGTTAAACAAACATTAACTAGTAAGGCATACTAAAGCGTAACACGTACATTCAAGACAAAGATGTCTGGAATCATATTCCTGAACCCGCAACTCAACTATTGTAATTGTATTACTAAAGCTAAAGACTAATTGTAATACATATTAATTTGAAAAAAAAACAGCAAAGTTTCTTGCCGATTCTTCTCTGCTAATTTCCTTCTGAATTCTGGTACGTTCATAAGAGCTTAATTTAAGACAAAATTGAATAAAAATATTTGACTATGACTTTGAATATTTGGCAAAATAAATAAATGTTTCGGTTGTGTGGGTCAATAAGAACTTCTAAAGTTATCGGAACATGACTGATCGTGACTTAATGATTTAGAAATCGATGATATACGATTAGAACGTTTAGGTTCCATTTTTAGGATTCCTTTGTGGTAAACTACGAAAAAGTAACGAGATTTCTAAACATTGATGAATAAACATACGACAGCATAGCAAGGTGACTTAAATTAGGATGCCTTCGGAAGTGAAGTGGGCCAAGGCACGTGTAGATTGGTGCCAATTAGATTGACAATACGCTTGATCTCTTGATAAAGAAACGTAGGCACATTTTAAGTCTTTTTTTATCGTTGACATTTCAAGTTTTTTGATAGTTGTAAAAAAACCTAAAGCAAACATTTAAATGAAATAATAGTGACTAAAGATTTTCTAGATATTTTATGTAGAAGCATGATTAAATTATACAATTTCCCACTAATATTTTATTATATTTTAACGTTAACATATAGGTTTACATAATTAAGATAAATGGTTTGTTGATTTCATATTTTTTAATCGTATAAATCATATTGAGCATAGAAATGACAAATATATTTCTCTGATCTTGTCTGTTTTATAATAATTAATTAGTTTTATTTTTTATAAGTAGAATTTCAAGAAGTTATGGTTGGCATTAAAAGTAACTAGTGTTAAGTTAATTGTAGTTGCTTGAGGTGGCACTGCACTTTGACATTGTAGCGAGGTCAAATAGACATGGTCAGTACAAATTTCACGATTGTGTGCTTAACGTTAAATATACAGTTCATTTATTGGTTTAAAAATAGGATATATTTATCAAACACATTTTGTCATTTTTGTTACTTCTTATTAAAATTTCACCAATTATTATTTATAATTATAAAATTACCAAAAATAGCGTATAGGTACATCTTCCAAAGCTAATAGAGTAAAGCTGACAATCACTGGTCCTTGACTCATAACCTTTTTATTGGTTCAGTTGACCATAGAGTATAGTATGTAGAATCTAGATTCTATGACTATAGACTATAATTTTAAATTTCATAGATGTCAGTATAATACCTTTTTAATCTTTTTTTAATATCGAACAAATAAATATCATTCTAGAACTTATGATGACATATAATATTGCCATAATAAGACATTGCATGTTGTACGCAAGTTAGTTAAAGTTCAAGTTTAATTATTAAATTGTTGGCTAACAATTTCTTTCAAATTTAACGGTATGTGATTTATAATAATATCTTATAATATATATTTAGTTAATGATCAATAACTACCATGTTTTGCAAAAATTTGTTTAAAATCTGAAAAAAATAATAAAAAATCTTTTTTTTTCATATTATGTCGTATAATATGCAATCTAAGAGACAAGGCATATGTATCAATTATTATTATTGGTTAGTCCAATAACACCGCAGTAAGATTATCAAAATTTGGAAGTTATCAAACTGTAAATTCGGTTACTTAACTGTAAAAACAATTTAAACAATGTTTTACATAAATGGAACTTTTGCAATACGTATCATCTTCCCAAAATTGCAAATGAAGTAACACAATTTACTGACGTGTTGTTAAATAAAATGTATTTAACCCAAACCAGCAGTTATGTGTGAAATAAAGAAATGATAAAAATACTTATTGATAGCACGTTTCTTCACAATTTATGTTTCGCTCTCACGATCATAAAGTGTAATTGGTCAATTCAACAACTTAATAATGGGATATATTTTTGACTGCTTGAATTTTAAGATATTTTTATGTCTTATTCTTATTTTATTCTCTATTTAAGGATTTATATTACAAGCAGTTGTTTAATTTTGGACAAAATTTATAACTCACACACAAATCAGACCTTTTAAAAACATTTTTATCATTTTGAAACAAAGATTTATTCAAAGTGCAAATGAAAACATGACAAAATAAGGATTTTTTATTTTTATATAAATGTGTTTAAAATAACATCTTTATTTAATGTTCGATTTATTCTTTTTTCTTTCT
>DWCF01001921.1:0-26827 GCA_018230265.1 Delias oraia | reverse complement strand
TCCCATCACAATTAGATAACATTTTAATGTTTGAAATAAAACACCAAACATTGCCTTTACACATTTCGTATATATATACCACTGCTAAATCCAAATACAGGATTCATCCGTATCACTTCGATGTTTTTCGCTCCACATCTGAGCACATATTGTACCGCACACCATCGCTTTATGAAACCAGCTGCCTGCAAAGGTATCACCTAGCCAATACGACTTGGGGACCTTCAAAAAATAGCGTACCTGTACCTTAATGGCCGGCTACTCACTGCTAGGAGTGTCTTTAGACAGTGGACTCTAGGTAACCCTCCAACTCGCTTTCCTTCTGATTTTTATAAAATAATGTGTGTATAGCTGGGTAGCTGAAATTTTGAGATACCTAATTTTGAGTAATATTTATAGAATATAACATCATGCCACAGTTTCTAACTGGCTTAGTCAACACGGACGCTCACCAAATTGGCCGTTATCAAAACTGTGTATCAGGTCCGATCTAAAAGAAATATCTACTACGGATGGAGATGACTATTGAGCCATCACGTTCGCTGAACGGATGTCATCTTTGAACCTAATCCCTCCGCTAGAACAATTTGCTATAATTGTGATCTGTAAGGTTCGCTATATCTCATCTTCTATACTTACCTACCGTGCTCCCACAGAACGTATTTAATGTACTTATATAGGGTAAATGTCGCTGCATAACATAATAGAACCAATTAACAAAATTAAGCATAAAATAATGTTTTAATGAAATGAATTCAGTTGCTACCTTTACAATATATAACGTACAATGCGACAGGCAAGTCTCCTTCGCGGTAAGAGATCAACGCCATATGGACAAGTACGCCACATTCCAACGCTACTTACGCCGCTTTATGTCGATGGGTCTACGGTATCTTTAGTCAGCGAAACACAGTACTGTTCTACGTTGGTATTCTGTAAGCCCGTGTTATCAGCCGGGTCGAATAACGCGCGAGTATATGCTTCGGCAAGGCTTTCCAAGACCGAAATACATATCAAATATTAAACACTATTCAGATGGGGAATCTAACCCGCTACCGACTTCGTTGCCGCTCGACCACAAATCCTTTGCAAACTATGTCTTGACTAAACCAATAAATGATAAGTTTCCACACCAATAAAATACCGCCCAACTACTAGAGATCCCAATTAGTAATATCAATTGACCCCGAAAAGGTCAAATTAATTCTTAGTATCAACAAGTAATTACATGTACGCAATATATTTCGTAGCCGATTCATGTCTTGTTTATTGACATACAATTTGCTGCCAAGGGCAAATCCTTTGGGCATAGGTCTGTATAGCAGCGGAGTATTATTTTAACGATTGCATTATTTTTATAATTTTAATTATCACTACACCGTTACACTAACCGCGCCACAATTTGCCCTTTGGTTACTTTGCAGCTTGAGCCTTATAATTTCTTAGCCTCACGATACCCTCACTCACTTAGCGGACTGCAGCACAGGTACTGTTTCTGTCACTGCGAAGTTAGTTCGTCAGTATATCTCGTTCACAGGTAAGACAGCATTGAGACACTCGCCTGGCCACTGTCAAGCGCTGACAAAGCATTTATATTGTAGTTTATAATTATTATAAAGTATTTACAAAGTAGATATGGTAAAATCAAACACATATGTGTATCTCTTTTATCTCGGTCATCCATAATCCATTAGGTATACATTAATGTCAGCGAGAGGTTCCCAAGAGTACGTAAAAAATAGGAATCATATAATCGCTATCATTAAAACCGTACCTTTTCTGTACATTGTTCAAAAAACAACTTTATTCCAAGCGCATAGGATATATTTTCATTTACGTCACCTTTTTATTAGGTCCCTGACAACAGTACCTTCGATATTGCTCAGTTTTCGAGAAAAGCCCTCGAAACGATTCAAAGAACTGTTGTCACAGTGCTTACGAAATTTTAATTGAATTACGTGGTATTCAATATTTACTAAAGCGATACACTTTTGAAATTATATTTTGGAAAAAATATCGTTCCTATATCTTTAATTTATTTAGATAGATAGAGATATAAGACTTATTAAAATTAACTAGCTTTAGTATTTATCGTCATTACATTTTAAGACGACAGCATTCAAAACCACATTACATTTCGTTCATAGATTGACAGCGCTACGCTCGGCCAAGTTCAAATTAAGAAATACATTTTTTCTGCATTTATCTATTTATATCTCTTAAGCTCTAATAGGTACCACTGATTGCCTACTGAGGTTACAACTATCATACGAGAGCCTCCTACCGGCTTTCCTCATATTGTGTTAAAAAAAAACTATTTAAATTCGCAGTCATAATCAAAAAAGTACAACTTATATACGATTTCGAAATATGTAGTTTTCCACCGAGATAGAACCCGACACTTCCGGTTAGAAACACGGCAAACTCGAGATATGGGCAATCAGGAGGCAATCAAATCAGTCACACACATCGCTGTCACACATTTCTGGGCGATTCTTTACGGGACATTATCGCTACGTTCCCTCGGGAATGGATTCACATTATATATGGCAGGTAGATGAAGCGAGCGTTACTATTTACGAACGTTTTTTTTAATATGTGCATATGGTCAGAAAGAATTCTAACGCGATTGAGTTTCTTGTCTATTCTTTTTTTAGATTTAGGCTGGTTCGCGAACTGTCTATTACCATCAAACGCAGCAAGATATATGCTACATGAAAAAAGATTTACTTGATTGGAGCACTATAGATATTTTCAAGCATAATTTATTTTTAAACTAGATAATCTTTTGGAATAGATATTGGACTTGAATAGGCTGATGATGAATGATGATGATGAACTAAAATGTTGAATTGAACGACGAAATAAAAAACATCGACTTGATCCTTAGAAATATTATAGAATTATTAGAGGATTTTTAGAAGGACGGTTTTATATCCCATTTAGAAAACATGCAGAATTTGAAATCCAACTCTTGTTGTAGGTGGTGTTGAACGTATGACGACCGCTAAGCCTTTTCTATAAATACATTTTAACCAACACGAAGACAAACAAACCTGACATGTTCAATGAATTAGAAAACAGTTGAATTTTCAATTCTACCCACATACGACTGCCTACCTTTGCGAAAACCAATCGAGAGGCTATCATTGGGTCACACCCACGAAATGGTAATCTCATTTGCATCAAACCCATCTCGCCCCAAGTCCAGATGTATTCAGCATCCAGGTCAATGATTTATAAATTGAATTTCTTTCAAGCACCCCCAGTGTGGCGGCTATTTTAGGCGCCCCTTGACTTTGATTGCGTTGCGATTGGCTCTTGTGCTTTCATTAGCTTTTTCAAGTGACATTTTTAATTAACATGACGTCAGTGAGCCCGTATGCGGGATTTTTGTCCTCGGGTTTCATGCTCGTATACAATATTATGCGAATTTACATGTTCTCATGGGATCTATCTATCTCTAAACTGGAATGTTTACTTTCATTTGGGCTTCAACTACGACTCGATTGATCCATTCGTCACTTTTTGCACCCATAAGAGTGCCATGCTGAAGTATGCGCTGACGCATTAATTGGGCCCAATCAATAAAACAAATCACACGTACATGACAAGCGCAATTTAAATAATTCGCATTCCTGCCATATTCCGTCATTCCAATTGACACGGTCACATAAATCACCGAATCATCGCCGAATTGAAGCGATGACACGGCGCATATTTACACGCCAGTCGACGCCACGTACGATACAGAATATCGTCAATCATTGTTTGGAGAAATGAGCGAAGATCCAGGTGTCGCAGCGTTAACCAAACATTTCAAATGTCGCTTTTCTAAAACGTTTGTAAAGTGTTGTCTTTACTTATAGAAAGCATCACGGCAAGGTTGTAATTGTTATTTATGATATAGCTGAAACGGTGCAGGTGGGTCTTCTATAGGGTTCTCTCTTCTATATTCATATGGTAACACCGCCAACCGTGGACAATTGCGCCACAGTCAGCGCTATGGTTGTGTTGCCGACTTTTTACGCGACTGCGTCAAGTACTTAACTACCGTTAGGTATTTTATTTAGAACTCTTCCCGATGAAACATCAATCTGCCTCTCGTCGCAGACTTAATGCAAGCCGAATGAAGCCAATAATCGCGTTCGCATCAGCGGTTCACTATTATGGCTGGGTAATTGCATTTGATCGTCAGCTAACTGTATACATTGATTGGCCGATGCTTGCCGTTCCTACTCTAGTACTAATGATAATAATATATTAGGTACCATTCGCCTAATTATCATAGTTAACTAATTAAAGTGCTTTACATAATAAAAATATAGTAAGTCAGAAATCTATGACCATTAATTTGGTCATTAAAGTACAAAGACTGAAGATGGTACTGAAAAACTATACACAAAATAATTTGATTCGAAGACACTTCATTGGAGAAAAAGGCGCAGTTTGTTTCCGTTTCTTCTGCACTATCGCTTTAGAAACGGTGTAAACTTCATTGTAAATAAATTACGTTGACGCCAACTGTTAATTCAAAATAAACAAATATTCGTTTTTATTCCCTGTCCTATAATTATTAAACGTTTATACTCACCATGGTAAAATACCGATCGGTCGCCCATGCAATTTAAATTCTAGCGACGGCCCAAGCCCAAGTTCGAGTCTCACAGGAGACGCCCTTATGCTAGTCGCGGTAAAACCCACAACTCGGCGAGTAGTCCCACTCACCACCCAGTCAGCGTGAAGCTCTCAGGGCCTTATAGCCATTTGGCCATTACACAGCGGTTTGTCAATTCCAAAAAAAAAATTAGCTATTCCAATTCAAGATTTGGCAATTCCAGCACAGTCAATGTGGAAGCTGATACTAATATGTACACGATTTGTATGACAAAAAGGCTGTGAACACACCCTCGGCCCTGCAAGGGTTAAGGATGTCCATGCGTGGGGATCGATTATCCTAGATGAGCCTCCTGCTTGTTTGCCACCGTTTTTATACAAAAAAAAAACAACTTAAAAGGCTCATATAAGCCACTTATTAGTTGTCCATTATTTTGAATGTAATACATATATTTAATTAGTCATATAAATATTCATGCTAATGAACTAACTGGTAGCATCCCCGAAACTGAACGTATTAAAAAAACAATACCAGTGTTAGTTGGGATGTGGTATCTCTGCTAAGTACTAATCATTTTGTACCGCGCATCACCACTATATGCAATCAGCTTCTTGCAGAGGTATTTTCAAACCAATACTAGGTGGGGACCTTCAAAAACAAGAGCGTATCTATCCCTTAAAGGCCGGCAACGCACCTGCCGCCCGCAAGAGGTGCGGGTGCGATGGAGGACCGCATATCCTAGATGAGGCTCCTGTTCGTTTGCCACCGTTACCAATAAAAAATATGTATTCTGTGTACGAAGCAAAAAATGCTCTTCTGAGTGACCACAAATCATGTAGGTACCTAAAATAGGTACTATACATTTTGACAGAACACAAAATAACAAGCGGCAGTACCGAGCGACACACGCTCACACAAACCAAACCATCTACAACGATTGGTATAATAATTGCGGCAATCACATAAAAGTAACAGATTAATTTATCTACTTTCTCTATAGAAATACAATTAAACACCCTAAAAGCAACAAGATAAGGAACAAATTAGCGTATCACTACTCGTCCCACAGTGACGTGACGTGAATTATATGAAAAGGATCAAATCGGTACAGATTTCGTGTGCGGAAGCGACATTGCAACAAATCCGATGCGTTATGACCTCAGAAAGTATAGCTAACAGGATGTGCTATTCCAATTGGAAGCGCGCGTCGGGATTGCGGAATTCGATCGGACGACTTACGTAAAACAAGAATATATATAAATATAATTAAACATATAATATATCAAATATTTTGATACTTGCTTATTCTTCTCTTAAAGGCTGGCAACGCACCCGCGGCCCTTAAAGGCCTGCGAATGTCTGTGGGCGGAGAACCGCTAATCTTGGGGTGAAAGAATTTTCATAATCGGTTTGATAGATTAATTCACGATAGATTAATATACGTACAACGTCACAAACTTTACTTTTTAATAATATTAGTATAGAAAAACCGGCAACGCTACCTATGCGCGGTTGGTCTCTTACCATATTGTTGTCCGCTGTTGACAAAACGTATAAAAAAATTAATTGAAATTTAGTAAGCTATAGGTAGATAAAGAAAATCCCACGACGATGCATATATGTTGGAATCCCAATCGTTAATTAATAAACTGATTGCAGCGCTGTATCGCCCTGTTCAGTTATAAAAAAATTCAAAATTTCATCAAAATCGGTTAATTTAACTTTCACACTCCGGAGACTATGTACGAGGCGGCATTCACAACGATAGCGCGTTTCAGGCACCGCAAGTGAAGCCATCTGTTGGCACGTTCCGAAGTTACACTCCGTGTCATATTAGACACCTTGTGGGTAAGCATTGAGGCTTGGCTTAATATACAATAGGTTTTTTTAATAACTTCAAAGTATAGATAAAAAAATGTTTTCATTCGTTTTTTAAATTATATGATATTCAAAATGTAAAATTTCAATACATTCCTGTACTTCAGCAAAGTTTTGGTACTTTCTCTGGAAAGTTAACGAAAACAAGCAGATGCTTCAGCGTATATGTATGCGGTAACGTAAATTATTTTAAAGGCCGACAACGCACTTGCCGACAAAATGGGTTGTGTGTGAAAAAGTTATTGAAACCAGTTCTGGTCTTTGCTTTCAGCGCGAATTCTACCTTCCTTTTGTTTAGTTTGACAAACACATCTTAAGTTTTGGGTGTATGAATCATGTCATAAATTCCTTTAAAGCAATAGCAGACGCGGAATGCAGCTAAGAGTGTCCATGGGCATCGAATCGCTTATCCTACGTGACTCTCCTATTCGTTGGCCTCTAAAAACCTAGCTACTGGGTTAATCTAGCATCATAAGCATCAAACGAGAGGCACATAGTTCAACTCAACTAACATATATAGACTATACATACATTGTATCAGTACTAAGATCAAACAGCGCTCGGCTGGAGCGGAAGGCTCTCCAATCTATTGTGAAACGTTCACTACCCTCTTTATTTTGTAACCGCAGAGCATTTCGCGTTACCACTATTTCAAATAATAAGACAATAAACAAGATGGCTGGCGATGAATTTCCTGCCATACCAGCTGAATTTTGCCAAAGTGATAATTAGTAAAATGCCTCCTCCTATATGATAAAGAGAAGACCGCCGGGCGCTGACAATGAACAACCGCGCCACAGTCCGCGCATGGGTGGTGTTGCCGGAATTTTACGCCACTTAAGTGGTATTTTTAAAGGCCACAAATATCTCCACTCACTCTGCAAAACACAGTACAAATACCGTTTCACGCTGAGTATTCTGTGAGCCCGTGATATCACTTCGGACGAGTCGGCCCAATTAGTGCGTCATACACTCATAAGGGTACGAGAGTACGTCCGAAAGTCGATCAGTGAGATTTATTACTAGCTCCACTAAAAATTAAAGATGTTTACATCTTTGACTTTGACACCATTCAGCAAACGTAATTACTACCGCATTTATATTGATAGGTATTTCTCCAAGATTTTTTTAATTTTTTTAGCATGTTTCCCCAATAGGTAACAGTAATAAACCCGGCCACTGTCAAGGACCCCCAAGGACCGAATAATTTATAATTTTTTTATTCGAACCGGGTATCGAAGCCGATACTTCTCGCTTCGTGGTAGTCTTATACAAACTTGACGCCAGGCTCTTTTGTACAATTTGACAACACGTCCCTTACAATGCCTAGAAAACAAGACACATTCTCTGAGAAACGCTCGTTGCCCGTGGATATTCATGGAATGCATGGTTGAATTGCCTCGCGATTTAGATTAAACATAACAATAGCAATAGTACCACAGCACCGAGTTACGAATACGCCAGTATCGGTGATCCGGATCGTCGGCGGCATTCAGCAATTCGTGTCCCAATAATAGCTCAGACGTCAGCCAAAGGTCGGCAATTTATCGGAAATCGTTACAAACGACTTGGAAATTTCTCAAGCGCTGATCACTTGCTTGTCTTTATTATAACAACTGTTATATGTGCAGCTTAAACTATATATAACATTCAATGCACTATGCTTACTTTAACATTGCAGAGAATAATATTGAGTGTCCTTAAGGTTGAAGAAATAAATAATAAAATGAAAATAAGCATCGTTTTTTGTTTCTCGCGCTTGTTGCGTAGTTTCTTAGTAAGGCTGTTTAGTCGATACACAATTATCTTCTCTTACTTGTGGTTTCTTAGTAAAAGGAATGTGATAAATAATATGTAGATAACCCATAACTAAAAATAAAACAGTCTACACTTGCTGACACAAAACCATAAAAAAGCAGTTTTTACAAGTTTCAAATAATTACAAGTAAATTTTAATCTTATCATTATATTGTTTAGTGTTTCACCAGCTGCCTACATATTTCCAACCAATTTGTATTAGAAATTTACAAAAAGAGCTTACACATCCCTTAAAGGGTGGGAACGTACTCGCGTCGCAGCAGCGGCTGGGATATATAACGGAAGACCGCTTATTCTAGATGACCCTCTTGCTCCCGAAATTCATAACAAACAACTCTTGCACACTTTAAAACATCGCCTTATTATTTTAGGCAAATTTATTATGCCTTAAAGATTATTTTTTATCCACTCTTATTTTGTACAACCGGTTTGAAAAATATAACAACGAATTATTGATAAAAACTCTTCCTCTCACTAATTCTTAATCTGTTTCACTTTTATTAGCCCGTCTAGTTTTTTTATGGTCTTCTATGTGGTAAGAGAACACCGCCGCTCATCAACAACCGCGCCACAATGTCAGCATTGGTTGTGTTGGCGGCTTTTTACGCCACTTAAGCGGCATTTTTATGAGCCTCCGATATCCTCACTGACTCGGCGAAACACAGTAGAAGCACCGTTTAATGCATAAGTAATATCTCACACTGAGTATTCTGTGAGCACGTGGTATCACTTTGGACGTGCCGGCGCAATTAATGCGTCTGCATACGCTCTCCCACGGACGAACTAATTTGCCAGAAATTTTAGAAACGTCTTCGAAAGGGTCTGTCACCATCTGGGAACACGACTGCAATGTTACTCGCTGTAACATAAAACATTAAAATATATATGTACAACATATTCAATCCAATTTACTTCACCAATTTGCCTAAGCAAGGCTTATAAAGACCTCGACATATTGCACAATGCACGATCCGTTTCACGATCACGACATTTGATCTAAGAGTGCTCTATGACGTTATCCGGCGTCGACTCTAGAGCCTCGTGAATTCAGGGCTACCGGGTTCGTACCGCGGTCTGAATAAAAAGTATAATATATTCTATCTTTGGAAGGGCGAGACAGCGGCCGGCCAAACATGCTGACACATAAATTGGGCCGGCTAGTCCAAAGTGACACCACGGGCTCGCAAAAAACCAGCCAGAGTGAACGTCGGTATCGCAGACTCGTGAAGATACACAGCTTAGGCGACGTAAAAATCCGACAACACAACAAATGTGTACGGTGGCACGGTTGTGTGGTAGCGGTTATCTCATACGAAAAAGAAGACCCGCCTGCTCCCTTACTCTGAAAAAACCCTAAAAGTTATCCATACGACTGCTATTTTCATGCCTTACTACTTTCATGCTTACCTACATTTCTTTTCAACTGTTACTTAGCTTTCTTATTGACAAACACATATATCTATCTATTCATCTGAATACACATCGTTTCAATAAACATTGAACCTAACTAGTCCACTTGGCATTGTGCCAATACTACAGACGAGGACAAGTTTAAATTTACTCCCAGTCACTACGTATCGAGACTGAAGTCTGACCGTTGATAGTATTACATTACCTCAATGCGTGTATCATGGTCATTATAAAAAACAACTGAACGCGAGCCTCGGGGCCGTCACTGATACTGGGTCGATCCGCGGTAGGAATAGTCATTTTTTTCCCGTTCCTCTATGTTATACTATATATATATATAGCGGACAGCGGAGCAGGTCGGTCTCCTATATGGTAAGAGAACAAACGCCGCCTATGGACAGCCGCGATGCAGTCCACGCTTTGGTTGAGTTGCCGGCTTGAATTACAATTTGTTCATTAAAATTTAATTGTGTCCGTTATTTAGAAAGGATTTGCAGTGGCCGGGCGAGTGTCTTAACAATTTCTTACCCGTGGGAGAGCCACGCTGAAGCATAAGCTGATGAACTAATTGGTCCAGCACGTCTGGCGTAATACAACTGGTGAAAATAATATAATACACCCGTTTGAAACAGCACTTGGGCGTAACAAGTCGGCAACACGACCAAGTACGGATTGATTCGCAGTTATTCAATATAATGAAAAACTCACAAGAACCTCAAAATATCTGTTAATATCGCAGGCAACAAGTACACGTAATAATATATATTGCATCACGGTGGACTCGCGGATATCAGCCGTGAAATCAGAAATGACGTCACGGCAGCCACACACGTCACGGTCCATCGGAGCTGTATCTAAGCAGGAGAGCGGTGCGAAAATCATCTCTTTCCAGTATCACCGAACAGAGTAGTTACTTAACTTTCTTTAATGTGAGGAAATGCATTTACGCATTGCACCTTGCGAGTGGGTATGTTGGACTCTACGTTGCGGCGTGCAATACCCGAACTAATTTGGACCGAAATATTAATTTAGAATAGAATTACCATCGGCTCCTGTGTCCCCTTGAGCATTTCGATCCAAGTACCTAGGGGGTCTCACTAGGCGAACAATAATGAATCAACGGGACATTTTTTTCTAAAAAAATAATTAATGAGGTCATTGACGTGCCATCATATAATTTTGACTTTCTGATTATTTGGAAGATTATAATTAACTTCATCCAACAAAGCATCGAACTTTCGCTTGTTTTAACATATTTAATTTTTTTATGTGTTTTATGATCGGCGACATCCCAAAATAATGTGTCATGTGCCATTGGTTCGCATACTCTGTGCCGCCTGCGTATCGAAAAATACACTCTAGTCTCTACATAACCAGTTTGGATCACCAAGCCTGTATCAAACACACCCCCGCTCCAGCATACTGTGAGAAAATTCTCATTGCCAACATTTAAGACACTCGCCCAGCCAACGCCAACCCCTCCAAGAGACCACAGTAAATTCCAAATTGCAATACATTAAAACAGAGGACCGAACCCGATACCTCTCGCTTTTTGGTAGGCTTATACGACCACTAGGCTACGAGGCTCTCATACCGGACATACGTGTATATACGGTCTAAACACATACACGATACCAAATCAATCAATTCAAATTCGGTGCAAATTCAAACCAAAAGCATCTATTCAAGTAGGCCCCACAAGGAGCACTTCTGTACCTCAAATTAAAATACTAAAGCTACCATTTACACTACGAGAAGAATCCACAAGAAACTCATTGGGTTTAATTTTTGTTTAGCGCGAAATTTTCAATAGTTGGTTAATTTATCTGTGCTAGTTTAAAAAGTACCAGTTGTTCTTGAGCAGAAATAACCATGCATCTTTGTCTTCTATGTATTTGTTTATATAACAATAAGCTTTCTTCAATATTTTGTACAACATTGTCATATAAGTTATAGATGTTGTATTATATAAGCGAACAAAGTCCCCATGAAAGTTTTTATTTGTTTTAGATTACTTAAAACTATGTATTTTATTCCTTTTTATCCTTATTCCATCCTATCCCTATTTTTCCTTATTCCTAGTATTGGTACAGGCTGTTACCTGCACAGATAATATCTTCAGTAGACCATAGCCTATATTATATATGAACCGTCATGAAACGAAACAACACATTGCGTCACAAATATAGATAGATGTGTTCCCATTATATCCCCATATCACTCCGTCATATTCACTCCGCATAGGTCAAGTGTATTGAATAGTATCTTTGTTAACCGCGACACTCGGTCGAGACAAATTTAAAGACATCCACAAGGACGGTGGCTTTTACGCTACACGATTCTTATCGTATGGAATAAGTTTCATACGTACCGCCTACATGTTTATCGTTCCACACCTGAGCGTTTTCAATGTATTCCGTGCCACACACCACGCCTATGGAATATGCCTGCGGAGATATTTCAAAAACCAACACGACTTGGGGACCTTTAAAAAGAGCCTACATATTCCTAAAACGCTATCAACACACTCGCAGAGGCAGGAGCGTCCTGATTTTCATTAAAAATATGGGTTAAGAGCGGTCAGATTCGCGTGCCATTTGATTGTCCTTCAGGGACCGTCAGGAATTCGTAAAGTAAAGAAATACCGATCAAAATAGACACCAATGCGACAGTAAACATTGTTTATTATCTATGAAAAATATCGTAATCTTATCGTATAAAAAGTTAGAGGAACGACCGAAAATACTTCGCACGCGTCTCATACGACTCGAAAAACAATAGCTCTGTTAGGACAGGTGTTGCGTAACAATTATGTATTGAATATTGACACAATTGTTGTTTCAAGTTTAAAACATTTCCGAACGAATGCACAAACACTGACATTGGGTGGTACACATTCTCCTACTTGTTTCTTTGGGTGCTTGTGCATGCATCCGTATCTAATACGTAGTTCTGATGTTAACGCACGTACGTTTTGTACGAGTTTGTACTATTCACTTTAAAATATAATTATATAAAATAATGTATGATATTCACCCATATGAGAGCCAGGCAGGAGCGTATACTGACGCAGTAATGGAACGCTCACCACGACGCCACGGGCTTGTAGAATAATCAGCATGAAATATTACTTGTCCACTACCTACTGCGTTTCACAGAGTGAGTATGCAGTGATATTGGCTTCATTTTCAAGTAAAGTTGGGTATTAGCATAATTTAGGTGGAAGTTATGTTATTGTACCTACACGCTGAATAAATTAAATTTACTTACTTTATATTCATAGAAATATATTCAAGTTTATTTGTCACTAACGTAGTTTTAAATAAGTGTCATATTATAAAGAAGCCGGCTACACAACCATCCATGAGCGGCGGTGTTATCTTACCATATAGGATGCTATTCACCTGCTCCGTTGTCCGCTATGCCATAAAAAAATATAAATTTATGACTGTTTAACGATTTCAATGTAAAAAAAACTTTATTACTTAGTCTATTAATTCAATTTGTCTTCATCCAAAATCCAGTGTAATGCAACGTCATATGCGCTGTGAGGATGACTGCACTGCAATAATTGCTGCAAATGGCTTTCGTAATATCCCGACGCATTCAACGGAACGGAACACTCTTTCCACACTACCGGGAGTCCACACATCCACTTCGTCCAAAGCTGATCGTTCTTTATGCAGTCATTTTTATATTTATTTATGGCGTAGCGAACAACGGAGCAGGTGGGTCTCCTGGTAAGAGAATACCGCCTAAGAGAACACCGCCGCTCACAGCCAACCACGTCACAATTCGCGTATTGGTTGTGTTGCCGGCTTTTTACGCCACTCAAGCGGCATATTTAAGGGCCTCCAATATCCTCACTCACTCAGCAAAACACAAGTACACACTACAAGTATCGTTTCACGTCAAGTATTCTGTGAGGCCGTGGTAGTGGTGGAGCACATCGAACGAGCCGGTCCCATCATTGAGTTTACATATGCTTCAATATGGCTCTCCCACGGGTGATTAGTATCAAATAATTAATATTAATAACGTTTTTGTTATTACTTCTATGTTGAGATGTTGTCTACTGTTACAAGCCTGCGGTCAGCTACAAGGTTTTCTTCGGTGCGGTCACTTTGACCTTTGCTGTTTAAAATTTAATTACAAATTTTAGTATTGTTTTGATCGGCCAAAAAGTTAGACACCCCCGGCTTAACTAGAGCCTACATCACTTCAATGTTCTAACTTCACTGTTATAATATTATTGAGAGGGTATCGGACTGTTTACCGAGTTAGATATTAAACCTCTTAATTTTATATGGACGTCGCTTCGCATGAATGCCTCGGTATAGGGTTCGATCTTCGGTCCGACTAAAATTGAAAATTTGTTCTGTCTTTGAAAGGGTTAGACAGTGGCCGGACGAGTATTTTATTACTGTCACAAAATATAGTTGTCACACTAATTGGTCCGACTCGTCCCAAGTGATACCTCGGACTCACAGAAACTCAGCGTGAAATGGTGGTTGTACTTGAAACGGTGCTTTAACTGTATTTCACATAGTAAGTGAGGATATCGGAGACTCATTATAATGCCGCTTAAGCGGAGTAAAAAGGCGGCAACACAACCAATGCGTGAACTATAGCGCGGTTGTCCATGAGCATACCTTAAGTAAAAAATTTAAAATTAAAAAACAAAGACACCTGAGCTAATAAGATGAAGGCCTAACTTACAAATGGTCATCACGACAGAGTCTCAGTGTTTCGCATTAAACGTAAACTCTTCCTTGATCGGATTAAGTGACGACGGATGAAGCCTTTTAATCGTATCAGACGGATTGATATAGATTCCCTAACAACCGTCTTAGTAGCTGCTCACATCTGGGACATTGGGTAATATTATTTGGAAAAAGATATATGTTCAAATTATTTTTTTATCATATTGTGGACAACGGAGCAAGTGAGTTTTTATATGGTAAGAGAACACTAACCCATGGATAACCCCACCACAGTCTGTGCTTTGGTTGTGTTGGTTTTTTTACGCTCCATAAGCAGTATAATATCAATAGCCTGCAATATTACTCACTCACTGAGCGAAACGCAGAACAAGTTTGTTGTTCTACAATGAGATATTTTTAAGGTAATTTGTGCCACCCAGCACCAATCTATGAAATCAAACTGCAGAGATATTACTAAACCAACGCCGGCAAGTCACTGCTATGGCTAGGGAGTGTTTGCCCCGATTTCTGTATAAAAAACAGCAGCTCTCAGACTAACCAACAAACACCAGTCAATTAAGAATTCTTTCAGACCATATTCACCCACTATTATTTTGAACTAGAGTAGAGCGTGGCCGCGCAGCTATCATTCACAAAACAGCTGCTCGCTTTCAATAGCTAACTACAACATTCGGGTAACATTTGCAACTGAATACAATTAGGGCCGCATCCTTTATCACCGCGTAATTGTTATCAACAACTACAGACCATTGATCGAGGCAATCGTCCGTACACGCCGACGAAACAATGCACGCATCGCGGACAAAAACTACAGCCGAATGCATGTGTGACAAAAGACTCGAGAAGTCACAAAAAAACTCCAAAGGACTGTGACGCATATAACTAGGAGGATAAACGCAATATTCCCACATCCGACGCTCACTCGCAGCCTCCCTTAGACACCGCTCGAAAGCACGGGCCACTGCCGCGCTTTGTTCGGCTTTTGGCTGTCGGCAGCGGGGTCGTTGATCCCACGTCTGAACTTCAGAATCTTACCGTGTCTTTGTTCCACGTCTACTACAGTCATTAATGCATGGCACGTATTGGACGCGGCGAGCAAGTGTTAAGTTTTGAGGACAAGGAGAACTAAGTTCAGGGTGCGACACACCCAACTCGTTGAGAGTACTTTGTAATTGAATCAAATCTGTACATATCGCTATGAAAATCGCAATAGCATTTATTCTTGAATTTTACCGAGACGAGGCAGGACATCATCAGAACGACGCTTGAATTTTCTTAAACAGTTATGAAATTATTCCACTGAAGCGGCGTAAAAAGCCGGAAATACAACCAAAGCGCGGCCTGTGGCGCGGCTGTCCATGAGCAGAATGTGTAGAATTGAATCACGCATTCCACTATGTCAAAGGGTAACCTCCGAGCGCCGTCAGCCGCTGAGAGGAAATGACGATTGGCGAGCGTTATTATGAAACGCGAGCTAATAAAGAAGCTGGGTGGCGAGAGCCCTCAATAAAGCGCTCGGAATAAACGGAATTGCGGCAGTCGGCTTTATAGTGGAAACGTTTACGCGAGCGTACATATACGATGCGGGTGCTTTTGCGTTTTTTCAATTATTGCCTCGAATAAATTAACTTCACTGTTGACGTTTCACTTAGCGATTATAACTGTATGAGTGTACCCGTATGAACTAGAAAGGTCGCATATACCGGAAAATTTTCTGAGATGATGATTTATTTATAACATAAGAATGATCTTCTTTTATCAAACTCAGTTAAATCCAGCTACACAAAAACCAATACAGCTATATCCTTCAATCAAAGACAGCTTAATGTAATTTTATTTTCATTTGATACTCTAATATAGAACAATTTATAATAATTAAAACTCAGATTATAAGTAATGTTCAAATTCTTTACAAATTGGTCTAAAAATATATAATATCGTAGCTACTTAGATAAAGTTATCGATTCTTTTAGCTTACTGAATATTTGACATTTGGTTTAGCTGCCTCTGATTCTATAGGCCTAGACAAGAAACCAGAGCAAGCACTGGAACCAATGGAATGTGTCCATACGTCCAAACGCCCTTAAAATACTCTTTTTAAACTTTTTAATACCTTCGTATTGGTGTTTCCCAATTTTTTAATCTTATTTTTGTTCAATTGTTAAGTTTTAAATAAATAATATAGATAGCTATATTTTCATCGGCCATCTTGTATTACTACTAAACTAATCTATGATTTATATATAGATAAAGGATAAATCTCTCTATCGACACCTATAAATGTATAGACTCACTCTATCACTTGAATGCAGATAATAAAAACATTTTACAATTGACATATGTTATACTCTCCAGACATATTTTTTTACAGATTAAAAACAATTAAACAGGTTAATCTTTATAATTTTTTTATTGCATTTATTAAAACGTCCTTAAGCGCCCGAGGAATAATGGACGAGTTTATCGTCCGATATTAAAACAATGACATATATTGTGCCACTATGAAGTCTTTATGCATCAACAAATTTACTGTATCCGAAGGTCACCTTACAGTGAACAGAGATTGGTTTGTCTCAAGGAACGTCAACACGCCGATAAATAATATTCAGAAAGGCTAAGATATTTTTTTATACAAGAGAAAGATCGTTTTTGCATCAGATGCAACATCATTATATGTCCTTAATAGCCTCTTAGTCGAACGGTCTTGTCAGGTACCGTAATGTCATGGGTTCAATCGTATGGGATTCGATCTCAGTCCGAATAAAATATATTATTTTATTTTATTTTATTCGGTCTTTGGAAGAGCTTAGCCGTCTTAACGCTATATCATTCGCAAACCATACTGACGTATTAGCTGACGCACTAATTGGGCCGACTCGCCTTAGTATTAAAAAAGGAAAAGAGGCGGGGTTGATAGTGACGAATGAATAAATTTCTACTTCCTTACAATTGTTAAGTATATTTCAAGAGAATTTGCACAACCAATTTGGATTCATATTTAATACTATTCTGGCAAGACATACTAATATATTTCATTAAATATTTCTATATAAAGTAACAGTCATAAAAAGCGACCAAAACAGCAAATCTGCATAAAATTGACGTCATGTATAGAGAAAATGTAACGTTTCACCTCAGTTGTCGCGCTGCCAACATCTTGTTCCATTGCGTCAAAAATGACGTCACCGATGGAGCTCTGAACATCTTATTTTTACCCCGACGAAGAGAGCGGTGTTTTAAGGTCCATGAATCTGTGTTTATCCGGCTTTGCACTTCCTGAACGAATGAATTGATCGAGTGAGTGTTTTATAGCTTTGGTAATGCGGACAACGGATCAAATGGGTCTCCTATATGGTAAGAGAATACCACCGCCCATGAACAGCCACGCCTTACTCCGTGCATTGGTTCTGTTGCCGACTTTTTTCGCCGTTCAAGCAGCATTTATAAGGGCCTCCGATGTCCACACTCAATCAGCGAAACATAGTAGAATTACCGTTTCAAATACAAGTACCATTTCACGCTGCGTATTCTGTGAGCCCGTGGTTTCGCTTCAAATGAGCCGGCCCAAATGTGCGCCACCATATTGTTCAGCATAGCTCTTTCATGGGTGCTAATATACTATTGTAATCAAAAGCAGTTTTGGCACTTGGGGTAACTAAAAAATTAATATTAAATATAGACAATTCCGCACTACCAATTGAAGCACTAGCAAGTGCTTCGCACAGTGTTTCGCATCGATGTAATACGCCATCATACGTCCGTCAGGACACAGAACAAATTCGTGGATGAAGAATTCTCTTATTTTTGCAGTTTCGTAATAACTATATTATATTCTTAGCAATCTTCTTACCAATGAATCACAGAACAACAGCCATGCATTAGCACAGGCTGACGCACTAATTGGGCCGGCTCGTCCAAAATGTAACCACGGGCTCACAGAACACCGTCGTGTATTTGTACTGTGTTCGGCCCGTGAATTGTTACCGCTCAAGCCGAAACACAGCCGAAAACGAAAGGCGCGGTTTCCTAGGGACAGATGTGTCTCTTATCATAGAGGAAACTCGCATGCTTCATACTAATATCGTGGGCCTTTGAAAATGTCTTCCAATGCACATGACGAAGCTAATTCTCTCAGAGGCGTTTTTATCTAACAGCGTTGGGGACAGGAAGAAATGCACTCGCATTGTATATGAGTTTATCAGCTTTTTTCAAATAGTTCTCAATGGAGAGGCCGCGCTGTAAACCTTTTGGTAGCGGCGTTGCGCTTTGCAATCGAGTGCACTTCGTTCGAGGGCTCTCGTCATATAATGATGGTTTTAAAATGCCTCTTGTTTGCGCTTTAGTTTAGTGATAGATGCTGCTAGATTTACGGACTTTTTTTACTTCGTTTAATGGGTGGCTTTTGAGCTTATTTACTAGGCAAATCGAACATAATTATCTTATATAAGAACAAATAATAATTAAGGGCTAGGATGGAAACTAAGTGTTATCGAATAGTTGTAGACATATGTATTTCAAAAATTTTAAAGTAATATATTCTCATTTGCCACGACCTCACACATACATAATCTATATACTATATAAAAATGAACCTTCAAAATGTCTTAACTCGCATAATTTTTGAACGGCTGGACAAAATTTGATAATTCTTTTAACATTATGTGGGTTATTATAATAAGAACAAGGTTTGTATGAAAAAATATACAAATATGTAAGATTAAACTGCTGAATAGATTTTAATTAAAAAAAATTGTATGCATTTATAGATCCATTTCATTCATTTTGTAGGGGTTGGGTGGAGAATTAGTGGAATTTTAAATTCGGTTTGATGGGTTTGGACGGGGCGTACCGGGTAGGACGACGTCTGCCAGGACCAGTTACCTAGTTAGAAATAAATAAAATTACATTTCAACTCCTTAACATTGACATCTATCTATATATAAGTTTGAGGGCTTAACAACGTGACATCTAATACGAATAGTACCTGCGATTATACTATATCAAAAACGCATAGAAATCTGACGAAACCTTCGCGACAAATGTGCTATTCATAATTTCCAATCCAATATATATTGCCGTATTAAAATAGGCGACCGCAAAACCGCAGCTGCGCGAGAGTTGGGTTAACTTTCAGTTGTAACTTTATAGTTGGAAAGGTTGCAACAGGCCAAGATTGCGCTCGCGAGATGGCCTGAAACCTTGTTGATCGAATCTATATTGAATAGATAGATTTTTTGATATAGCCGGCAACAGAGATCACCGCCGCAAATAGACAACTGCGCCACAGTCGCGGTTTGATTGTGCTGGTTGAATTTCAGCGAACCCGTCCGTAATTGATTTTGATTGATTGTAAGAACTATTATTAAGTCAACAGAAATTGATTCAACCTGGGTGACAGCGTCGCGTGTCTTACCTTGGTTGGTTTTTTTATACTAACATATAATTCAGATTTTAATGTTACCTACTATATTTTTTAATATTATAAATAATATTCATAATATATATAATATTTTTTAATAACTTTACAAGACAGCACACCGAACCTCATTGTAATATAAAACATGATTTAAAAGATTTGACCCTCCTAAAGGTTCTAGCCTGTTCTTTATTAGGGGAGGCGTAGGGTTGAAACAGGTTTCAAACTTCAATGACGATTCAAATTACTTTAAGTTCTATTGAATAAAGAATTGTTATTTTTGACCCGCCCACGTTAAGCTGTAAAGACCACTCTGGCCAACAGAGAGAAGTTACTTAAAAAATAACACTAATAAATATCACTTACTCTAGTTGCACAAACTGTTCACGAACGCAGTCAACTCTGAGTAGCAGCGACGGTTACATTACCTGTGCTGAACTACTTCATCGGTTCTTAGGTAAACCTATAAGAAGTCAACGCATTTTAAACTAGAAATCACACAGTATAGGCGCAGCTTTTACTCGCGCGAGCTCAGCAAATGCCAAGAAAGACGCTCGGTTCCGTTTCCCGCCGCGTGATTATACCGAAGATTATCAACGCTTTCTATTTGCTATTGTCGTTTAAAATGTCGAGCACTTATCGCTGGGGATAACACCGTTGTTTTTCCGAGAGGAAAACTAATTTTATTTAATTTCATATGACATTCACTGATAGTATACGGTACAGTATACAGACTACCGTATACTATGCTGGCTGGTTCGGAATGATACCATGGATTCACATAATCAAAGCAATTCAAATAAGCTTGTTGCTTAAATTTAAAGAGCCGGCAGCATAACCAACGGTACGGTGGACGCCCACGACGCGGTATTTTTCTGCATCACCCTGTCCACCCGATAAAAATGTAATCAACGACTAAAAGCCCTTGTCACCTTTATGACAGTTTAATTTAGGTTTAATTAATTGTATCTCAAACAGAAAAGGTAAACTTTCTAACTAATAATCGCATCGAAATCAGTCTATTAGTTTGGAAGATACGAAATTACGCTTTAACAAAACCCTTAATGGAATAAGTGATTAACTGACAGACTATTCAATTAGTAATGTTTACACACATACCCCTATCTTTAATCTAGCTTAGATACAAACATTGTGGTGCTTCTCAAACAAACCTGAAACAAAAAGAATGCAAAAATTAGATAATTTATTATTGTAAAGTACCTATCCACTCTAAGGTAGCAATGCTCTCCGGTACATTTAGTAACATAAAAAATTTAATACAAAACATCAACTTATATATACATACTGATTGAACAGTACTTTTATTGTTTTCGCTGAGTGAGTGTGGATATCGGAGAACCATGACATTATACCGCTCAAGTGGCTTATAAAAATAAAGCCCGCAACACAACCGAAGCGCGGTTTGTCGCGTGGTTGTCCATGGGATACCCTTTTGCTCCATTCTCATTGCCCATAACACAATTATAAAAAAAGAGAAACTTAATTTCACTAGAAAACAGTTTCAAACCCTTTGAGAGTATAACCTACTAACTCGTTCCAACAAATGGCACGCGTCAATAAATATACCATAAACAGTGTTTTACCCAATCTTGCGTATACAAAATAGTTGGAGCATTAGCCCACACGTGTGACGTCACGTCACGTCATCCACGCATTCAGTATAGAAACCTCTTATGATCACGTAGATGTCCTTATTAGGTTTATATCTAAATGCCATATTGCGATCAGAGGAAAAACACTCATTTGTATGCGAACGATGGTCGAACATGGCTCGACTTTCGATTTCAGCACATTTTCATTACAGTATGTTACAGGTCTGTCATCATCTATAATAATTGTTTATCACAATACGCGCTTTGGTTATGCTGCCGGCTTTTTACGTCGCTTCAGCGATAAACGGGCCCACTGAGAGAAACACAATTAGGTATAGAATCATTGTAGCTTTTGTTAAGTTGGAAATGTAAAAACAACTTTGAGTAAGACATATAGAATAAATAACATGTTTGACAACCGTACCAGACGGACGTATCGGTTACAATATCGCAAATGATTGTATTTTGCAACACTCAGAAGATTAAAGGAAGGTGCGTGAAGGCTTCGACTTGTTTAACTTATTTCATAAACTCTGGGTGGATACTGTTTGATTAGGCGATCGTATCCAATATAGTAGCTCCAAGTACGCTGATGGTTGTCTGCTAGGCCATCGCATCGCTCCGGACGAGGCGGCCCGATCAGTACATCAGGATGCTTCAGCATGGCTGTCAACATTACCATATATATACCATATAGCACATGAGTAGCCGTGCTCTATACCCACATATAATCAGTAATCACAACTATTTTAATTATATAACAATTTGTTTTCCTTAGCGATTACGTTCACATAGACAAATTCAATAAGGATTATAATATTTATTTATTATTATATTTAATTATTTTTTATTTATTTTATTTAGTAATTGTTTTTTTTTTTCAATTTGGATATATTTGGCGGGGTATAAGTCTTCTCCAAATGATCCGTATGTCCATCTAAGGATTGCATCCCATTTTTATTATTTCGTCTAAACCAAGTACATGGAAGTTGATGTTTCGGACAGCGAACTTAATGATTTTAAACACAGTGTATTCCGTGCTAGAAAGTGATTCAGCATCTGTCATGTATATTAGAGGAAGTGAACTGTATGAACAGAGTAACACAAGCCAGCGGCAGTAGTCGCTGACAGCGTGAAACTGCGCCGTAAATCCATTTGCACTAAACTTACGCGCGTAGAGTCACCACAATGTTTGCACGAACGTGAGCTAAACACAAAACAAATACGAGTAACCGTACGAAATCTCAATTACTCAATCACTTTATGAGTTTTATTTTAGTAATTCCTTTTGCAACACTAAACGATTTTATTATTAATTACTACTACAATATCTACTATAGGTTCATCATTTCAGCCGTAAGACGTCCACTGCTGGACATAGGCCTCTCCCTTGGACTTCTAATAGGTTACATACATTTAATTCACTTTTAATTGCCATGATTTTACCAGATTGTTCAAAACAACACGACATTTTGTTCATAGGCAGTGACAGCGCCAAGCGAGACAAAATTAGGAAATATTTATTTCTTTGAAATGAAATGAAATATTTTTAGTCAACATAAATACAAAAATTCAGCTCGTTGAACGTCAAAATCAGTCTACCACCGGTTCCAAGCTAAGCCCATTGAGAAGAACCGGCGAAATAAACTCAGTGGGTGTAATTTTTACTGGTAGTTTCAAGTTGTGTATGTATGGAAGGCGGTGAAAACTGGCGCTCAGCCACTTGTGGTGCGGCTTACAGCCGAACTCTACACCCATTTTAAACTTACTTTTATAATTTGTGTATCGTAATAATTTATTGTTTTGTTTATTATGTTGTAAGCTTTATTTTATTGACAAAATCGCATAAAACTAGTTATCCTTATATTATTCGTATTAGTAAATGTTACGTACTTACTTTAAGATTACCGAAGAGGCCGTCATACTAGATGTTTACGCGGTTGTGTGTATCTGTATGTGTGCGTTCGTATAAATTACTAATAAGAAATGGATACAGAAAGGTGCAGAAACATCCTGGAGATGGGTAACGCTCAGCTGTATGTCTCAAGTTGTGAAGCACCTTTATTCACAAGTAAAGTTACTATACTTATTTAAGTACGGTCCAAAAAGAATGCAAATATGAAACACCATCAGCGGTTTTAAAATTCATTATTACGGTTAAATTACAACAAAATTTCATCTCAAACGCAAGAGGTCACTCGCGATATAATGAAAATTAACTGTATAATTAATCAGCTTGAATCTTTAGCTTTGCATAGAGATGTTGGGGCCCATCTTCTATCATTAGGATTTTGGTTTAATACCTGCAGCTGAATTTCACAATCTTACAACGAGACACAATAAAAAGTTTCATCCGTATCGCCTCGATTGCCGTTCCACATATAAGCGTTTTTAAAGGTACTCTGTGCCGCGCACCACCGCTGAGTGGCATCAGCTGCCTGAAGGGGTATTTTCAAGCCAATACGACTTGGAGACCTTCAAAAAATGACAGTTTCTATCCGTAAAGGGCAGGCAATTCACCCGAGAGTCAGCATTAACCGGATCACTGGTTATCCTAAGAGAGCCTCCTGCTTGTATACCTCCGCTTTCATAAATAAAAACTCAAGCGGTTATTAGCGTTTTAAATTATGAATAACGTTGTTTTATACTGTACATAATTTATTTTGCGCCGATATTTACAATTATAATCCGCGTCCTACTTCTCTGTGAACAATACCTCATAGCTTTTCAATTTAAAAAAACTGCGATCTGCGGCTTGAATTTAATCCAATGTAATATTTTATACTTTAACACTACTAATTTATTTATTTTAGGAAATAAAATACCTGTAATGACCTTGTCTACTTTATATAATAATTAATATGCTCGTATTACTGTGGTTCGTTATTGAGTGAGAATATCTACGGCCCTTAAAAAATCGCGGATTGTGGCGCGGTTGTCTATCATGGGTGGCGGTGTAAATAGTATTTAGGTATGGAGCATAAATTAATACTTTTTAGCTTTAGCTTTGATAATTATATATTTAATTTTTATGTGAAAACTCTATGCATTTACTTTATATAGCCGATATAGCCGTCTATGTATGGTAGGCCAGTTAGGTTTATGACTAGCCGTTGATAAATAATATTTATATCTATATGACATGTTTGCAGAATCTGAAAAGAAATCTCTTCTTTTGACCTAAATCAATCCATGGACTACGAGTTACAAACAAAATAATAAAACCTCATTAAATTAGCTAGACACGTGTTTTCTCTTTTTGAAGATCATATAAAAACATCCTGATTTAAAAGTACTAACTACCGAAATCTCTGAATCAATACAATTTCTTTACATGGCAAAAAGATTGTAATACAGAAATGTGTCGTAGTAGGTATGAATACTAAAGTTTTATGTAGATTAATAAAAGAAAATTTAAAAAGACTAATAAAAGTAAGCTTTGTAGAAGTAAACACAAAATATCTCGAACATTTACAAAACACGGCCAACCTAACGCCTAATGCAATAATAAAGCAATTTCATATCGGAGCTCAGCGCCCTGCTCCGAGTGCTATGTGGACGGATACATTTTCTCTAAACTGTTGTTCGTATTTAGTACTAGTTTCGACCGCGACTTCGCCCACATATATATATTCTTTCGGCAATTTTTCACACTAAGCCTTATGCTCTCAATGAAGACCCTACCTTGATCGATATAATAAAACTTATTTAAATTTAGGGTAAATAAAACTTATTAAAATATTTAAGTTCAGGGTGTGAAACTTTTATTCTCCAAAAATAAAGTAAACAAATTTTATTTATTTAGTAAACTATAACTTAGTAAAGATAACTATAAAAGATAACTATAATTTAGTAAAGATAACTATATATATTTAACTTAAGTTAAACTAACAAACAATCCTATCTGAAAAAAAGTCGATAAATTATTAGGATTATATAGCACTTCTCTATTCCCACAATAAACTATATTTAGTATTTAATGTCACATAGTTTTTATCGCTGTTTATCGCCATTACGCTCTAAGATCACTCGGCATTCAAAACAAAACATTTCGTTAAAAATCAGTGACAGCGATTACATTATATAAGTTTGCTATATAAGTTACTTTTTCAACTTAAAATTAATTTATATGATATGAACTTTTCATGAGCAAAAATGCCAAAGAAAGGCTATTAAAACTTTTAATTCGTGTCATCCCTTGCCAGTCGCCAACTCACAGATGCTTTGTGATAAAACCATTGTCACTATCTGGGTTAAAAAAAGTTTTAACTAACTATAATAGCACGTCTAATTTATTTCGCATTTAATCTGTCAGAGACCCTGCCTGCCCTACTTTGGGAGAGCCATTTAATTTCTTATTAAATTTGCATGAAAATTAAGTTCGTCCTCGCGAGGAAAGTATCATTACGATGGGAGCATCATATAACTTGAAAAAGATGTAAAATTTAATTAACCTTACATAAGGTTACACAAATCTTTGTAAATTATTCATCTCATCAGTTTTAACAGATAAAACCTCATAAAAATTCTTTATTTCCGTATTAATTACTGGACCCAGAAGACGCCCGAATTGCTGAATGCAATTATTATAAACCATCAGCGATCTTTGGTCCCGCACAAACCCTAAAAACAATTACTTTACATTTTTTTAGTCGGATAATTGTTTTTCTCTACCCGGAAACTCTCCACTTATTATTGAACTCTCTGGAATCATATTGACAATGAAGTAATATTACGAATGATAAGGGAGTATAGAAGAGTCGTTTTAAGACTTTTATTGAGTAAGAAACACCTATATATTTTCCCATCGTGAGCGTAGATTTAACTAAGTTTTTTATATAAATGCGTAGAATAAGAGAGAGTATTTCAAAACCAAAACGACTTGGACCTTCAAATAGTGCACCTATCATTTAAAGGCCGGCAAATGCCCCCACGGCCCAGCCAGGCGCTCTTAGGGGTATTGGGAGTCCACTAATACTAGGTGATCTTCCTTCTTGTTCTCCTTCCGATTTTTATAAGTAAAACTATAATATATTCTCTTTGAACTGTAGGTCTATATAATTAACATTATAAGTACATCCGTTCAGAAAAGCTGTATCTTGGCGTAGGACGCGAGTTTCGACACATCCGTTGTAGCAGCATACACTAAAAATGGTCACGCGACCTCTTTGAATAGTAACAGCTGGTTCTACTCTACCGTTGATCAGAATACATACTTAAATTAGGACACTTATACCCTTACTCATAAACTTTGCTATCTTGGCGATTTCGTTTGAGAAGAGCGCACCTAATTACGTAACACCACAGTCTGACGTCACGGCATCATCAGGTCACCAACCCCGCACCCCCA
>DWCF01001920.1:0-26887 GCA_018230265.1 Delias oraia | reverse complement strand
TCGGCTGCGGATAACCTCATTTCTGATTTTATCTCGCAGCGAGACTCCGAGCATTGCCCTTTCCATAGCTCGCTGAGACATTATTAAGATAAGTTTAAAAAGGGTAGAACTCATCTGTATCCACCGCAAGTGGCTAAGCGACGATTAATAATGGAGATGTATTTTAGATGTAATACATTGTCGGATAACCTAAGAATAAATTTTACATTTTATCAAAACTGTCACAGAAATTCTTAAATTTTCACACAAGAAACTAGTAATCAATACAATTTTTTTTATTTTCTATAGCGGACAACGGAGAAGTTGGGTCTCCTATATGGTAAAAGAACACCGCCGCTCATGAACAACCGCGCCATATTCCGCGCATTGGTTGTGTCGTCGGCTTTTTAAACCGCTTAAGCTGCACTTTTAAGGGCCTCCAATATCCTCAATCACTCTGCAAAACACAGTACATGTACCGTTTCACGCTAAGTATTCTGTGCGCCCCGGTTATAATTTCGGACGAACCGGTCCAATTAGTGTGTTATCATATGCTTCAGCATGCCTCTCCCACGGGGCTCTAAGTCTCTCGCAATACAAACAAAAAGTATTTCATTGAAGCAATGAAAACTTTTAAAATTGTACAGTAATTACCGACTGAGTAAAAAACGAACAATAGTTCATTACATAACTCGGTAATAGCACTAATAGTTCTTTAATGCACGGCTGCAGAAAATTAGCCGAGTTTAAATTTCTTCAGTAGTATTCAGGAAATTCATTAGAGATGCAGATGCAAGCTTTGATGAGCAGTTTTTGTTCCGCAACTTAAGTTTCTGTATTCAGGAAATGTTCACTGGCGTAATTATTGAAGGTTAATTGGGAAAAGAAAAATGAAAACTGTTTAAGGTGAACCAGCAGTTAAAAACGTTGGTAGGATTCTTAAATAGAAATACATAGATTGTATTTAATTTCGCCATTATATAATTCTTATGAATTTATATTTTTAATAATTTAAACAGAATAGTTACTTTAAAAGTCTACTTTTTACGCTTTTCAATAATATATTTTTTTTTTACAGTGGACAACGGAGCAGGCAGGACTCCATTATAGTACGTGATCAGCACGCCGGAATCCTCGCTTCGTTTGTGTTGCTGGCGTTTCACGGCGGTAGAGTGGTATTACAGGCCTCCGATATCCTTAATCACTGAGCCAAACACAGTATAAGAACTGTTTTACGCTTCAATATATCACTTCAGAATATAGTATCACTTCAGAAGAGCCTGTGTCGAAATATGGCTCTCACAAGATTTAGACAGTATTAAGACAATCCGGCCAAGGCTAAGGTTATTCTAACTACCGAATGAATTAAATTATAATTTTATATTGAAATTGGGGATCGAACCCATTTCAGGCTTCCTTTCATTTCAGTTCGAGCTTTATAAAAAAAATGAATATGAAAATTTAACAAGTATATCAAATTCAACGGTCATAGGAAACCAACCCCGGAATCAGGATATTCCATATCAAAATATCATGAAAAATACAATCTAAAAACTAGTATTACTATGTGAAATATTAGGGAATACATATGGACAAATTGGATAAAAACTTCAAGAATATTTTAAATAAAATCTCATAAAACCGAACGGGTCGGATTCATGTCTGTTTTGTCTGGTCGGAAGCAGTTGAAACGGGGTCGAGGCGGTAATATTTGCGTGAAACCAGTTAGTTTGGAGGTTAGACCGCAATTTTCCGCCCCGCCATCTTGCTATACAAGATAGGAGCTTTATTAAAAACAGTATTGGTTTCGGCGGGAAATTGCATTGCAATGATTCCTCTATCTATGAAAACGTTGAAAGGTTTTTTTGTAGAAATTAATTAAAAATACTTTATATGGTTTATATATTTTTTCATAGAACGTAGAACGAAAAACAGTTTTATTACTTACGTATTTCAGACTAAAAAATAAAGAAATTGTTATGAATAATACATATATATCTTTACATATATTTTTATAGTACAGTGGACAACGGAGCAGGTGGATCTCCTATATGGTATGAGAACACCGCTGCCGATGGACAACCGCGCCACAGTCCGCGCAGTGCTTGTGTTGCTAGATTTTTACGCCACTTAAGCGATATTTATAAAGGCCTCCGATATCCTCACTCACTCAGCGAAACACAGTACAAGTACCGTTTCACGTTGAGAATTCTATGATGAAATACTGTATGAAATCCGCGTTTAGTATCTTTTATTTTTATTTTTAAAGCTTTTCTATCCCTATTTGCTTCTTAACTAAAATAGTTTTATCAATCACATCATTGTCTACTGCTCAATCGGGCGTGGTACACCAATTATCGGCTTCTACAATAACCTTTAATTCTTAATTATCAATTTTGGTCTCCACTATATAGATCTTCTACTGGTTAACATATCCAGAACAAAAACATAGCAACCAAATCCGCACAATCTTCAGACACCGCCGCCATACATTATTAATCCATCTACATTATCGATCCGTTTCTGCAGGACTGGTGTCACGGTACACGTACTCTTATAACGGAATATTTTACGTTTTCCATTTTGTAAGCTGAGTGAGGCAACGAAAAATCTGAAGTAGGAAAAATATGACTTACTGTTTTTTGAAACACAAATACATGAGTTAATCGATTTATAAATTTTAAATTGTAATTCCTAACCAAAGGAATTTTGGAATAAATATCAGTTTATCAAGTTATATCCAATAACTTGATAAACTAGAATTCTTTATATGTTACAACTAACAAATCTTTTATTATATATTCACCAACGTCGTATATTAAGTTAATTTCTCTGACACTTAATGGAATAACAAAGACTTAATAATTTAACAGATTTACAATAAAATTTTACCCAATAATATTTGAGATCAAAGTAGCCACTACGACAAAATGTCATTGTTTTATAAAAACAGTGGAAAATAAGCAGCAGGCTCATTCAGGATAAGCGATCCTTTGCCCGTGGCCTTTCAGTGATACGTACGCTCTTTTTATGAATGTCTCCAAGTTGTATTTGTATGAAAAATAGATGTTTCATACACAAGCCCTAATATTAAACGACTTTATTTGAATATCATGTACAGCTTATTCCGGAAAAGTAGTTCGGACTGTTTCGAAAATTAAACAGTCTAATATATAGTTTGACGGTGAAACGGAAAAGTGAAACTTTTCAATATCGTGTCTGACTACATATTTTATTGGAGGAGACGACTTGCCGAACTCATCTTCAGACTTCTCTAGTGTTGTACAAAAACAATCGATATAATTGACAGTGGCCGGGCCAGTGTCTTAATACTGTCACACCCGTGGGAGAAGTATATATGGACGCACTAATTGGGTTAGCTCGTCCGAAGTGATAGCACGGGCCCACAGAATACTCAGCGCGAAACGGTACTTGTACTGTGTTTCGCAGAGTGAGTGAGGATATTGGAGGCCTTTAAAAAAATGCCGCTTGAGTGGCGTAAAAATCCGACACAACCAATGCGCAGAATGTGGCACGGGTGTCTATAGGCGGCGGTGTTCTCTTACCGTATACCCACCTAATCTGTTGTCCGCTATACTATAAAAAGAATTACAACACACATATTAAATAACAGACTTACATAATCTTCACATCCCTATACTCAATTTGGTAGGAAACTTTGAACGAAGTTGGTCCAAATCTTAGGAAATAAACCCCACTTATCTGACGTGTAGTCGCGAACAAAATTTATGAGACAATCTTCGGACCTTTTTCAACATTATGAGGAAACCTCTTCTATTGACTCTCCTATATTCATATTGACCTTTCTTTATTCAGCCAAGGTAATGAATGAGCAAGGATTACTCGGAAAAGTGGATCGCGGCAAATGAATAGCAGTTCTATACCTAATTTATAGGAATCGTTGTCATTTCTTATAAAAGCTGTAATTCAGTATGTATTTCTTAATATAATATATTATAACAGTATTCAAGATTTCTTATAAATCCTTTTAATGAAAATATGAGTTCCATTATCCATATATAGTTTGATAATTTTATATGAAAATAAAGAGGCAGCATTAGCGTTTCTACACCTAAGGACACTCCTGGTCACTGTTGGGACGCGGGTGCGTTGACGGCTTTCTAGGCATAGATACGCTTTTAAATGTACTTGACTTGAATTATCACTATATTCTATTAAAAATTTAAAAATTCTTAAAAACTGACTTACAATATTGGTTAAAATATCACATACCTATTTTACTTTATTCATCCACCAGCTATTACAACTGATTTAATGAAAAGCAAAAACACATTATACATTTTTGCGATAGGATATTCATAATTCAGAATATAAACGATATCTTCAAAGTTTAGAATTAAAAAAAGTTATTTGTTATTGAGACATAGTGACCTCTGTTTCAAATTAGTTTAACTATAATATGCCTTCCGCAATACCGAATAGAATACACCATGAGTTTTCTAACCCGTCTTATACTCTCTTATATTCCAATATTATCCCCTAGAAGGCACTATTATACATAAATAATTTATTCATTTATTATTGGAATAAATACAGAAATTTTGAAATATTTTTTTTATTCAATATAAACAAATATATAATATTTAGATTACCACCCTTTATACAAAATATAAAAAAGCTTTCTAAATGTGGCCAGTTTCAGTACATTGTTGAATACATTAAGTTAGCAACGCAGTTCTTTACTAAATGTTTAGATGGCGTTAATCACAATTAAAATCTAAAATAGAGGTGAATTTTTTTTATTTACTACTCCCTGTGTGGCCTATATGGGCATTATAGGATTAAAAGTTAACTACTTATGTTGAAAACTAATAATACCACATTAATAATGATAAATATTGTATTCCAATAATTATAATATTGACACAATTTGTATGTGCCTCAATAAAAACAATGCGTTTTTTTGTATTATGCGGATAATAATAATGTACACAAATCCTTCAAAAATAGGTCACAGAAGTTGAAACGGGAGCTGTTGTCACGCGCAACCGCTGAGTAAGGATGCAGGGTAAATAAAAAGGTTGAATAAAATATTGAACTGAGGCGACTTCGCTACAAATTCCATTGAGGATGCACAATTTATTGGACACCTTCCGTTTCAATTTGTTTGCGATGCGACATTCTAGTGTTCCCATGAAACACTAAATTGTGGGATAAACTTTTGTTTCTTACCACTGTGATTTATTTCTACAGTGATATAAAAGGCAAATTACATTATATGTAATCTGTATTGTTGATTTATCGATTGAGCTTAAACGTAAATTGTCCTTTTTTATTATTTATTTATGCTATTTTAAATATTAATACTGCAATAAAAAATATTTCATGGTGTTAGTTTTTTCTGTGTCTAAATTAAACATAATCGGTTCAGTAGCTTTAGGATTTAATAAAAAGGATGAAAGTCCAGTTGAATTTCTTCCTTGTTTGCCTCTTGTGTTTGTTAAAAAAATTATAATATGTATTTGAAAACTTTAAGTCTTGTTTTGTTGTGAAAAATTATTTCTAATAATTCAAATAGTTTGTAGGTTTATCTAAAGAATTGTAAGGGGATAAAATTAAATATATGCACAGCCTATTCTGTTCCTTAGAGACCACATTTCAGGAATTCTGAAACTTGCCAAATTGCGACTTAATACAACACTTCCATATATTTCCTCCCTGAATTTAGGGTATATTCAAATTTAACTAGGGTCGAATGGCTTTTCGTTGCACTTAAGGGAATTTTATGGTTTCGTGCAAGAATCTCTTCATCACACAGTGTTTATATTTTCCACGTAATAGTGTAAAAATCTGTGAATATTAGTATATATTAAAACATAATCAAAATAAAAAAACAATTTTTATATTTAGATTGCTTAATTAATTATTATTATAAATCTAATAATTAAATTAAAGTAAATGTGAATATTAATTATGGAAACGGCTTCACAAATACAATTCAATAAACAGAAGTTTTCAAGAATATTTTTCAAGTCATTTTACAACTTTTTGATACATTTTGTCTCTGTTGACCGGAGCGGCCTTTACAGATTAACTCAAGCGAGGGGCCAGTTCGAGGACTCGTCGAGAAGTTAGTGTTTTCCACGAATAGCGAAAGGGCGTCTCCTAAGAGTCTCGGACCTTGGCGTGGGGCATCGCAGAGTAGAGGTCAACTTGAGGGATCGAACGGTATCTCGCTATGTGATTGGGGACATAAATTGGTCCCTTGACAATTTATATTTTAACTATTAGCACAGATAATGTTTGATTAAATTTCATAAGTATTAAATATTCCTGTATATAACATTACACAAATAAATAATATAGAAATATAATTGACTATATACGAAATTTTATCAAATTAGGAAATATATACGAAAAAGAATACATATAAGTTAAATAAAACAAGCTACACAAACATCAATATAAATGGCAATTTATTTGCGAGAAGAATGTTCAGCACAATTATTGCCTTAGCTCCGTACAACGCGAACTGATGTTATTTTTCATCCTTGAAGAGAAATATTGGATAGACAATGATTTGTACTTTTGAAGTAAACAAAGGAGCACTTTTTAGGAGCTTTTTGTTTACTACATGACTACAAATGATTTTTCATCGTTACAACAAAATTAATCATGATATGTACAGGATTTGTAAAAGTTAATCTGTGCCAGTCTAATCTATATTCACAAACTTTTGCTTTTTCAATCAATTTTAGATTTGTTATGGTTAGATAAAAGAATATTTTTTTGTAAAAATGAGGCTTTTGTTATTTCAAACCATTTTTTTTTATTTCAGCAAGACAACAAGCAGAAAGGGCTTTGCAATAAGCGGATCGCCGATCTACAATGCATCATACATGTATAACAGTTTGATGTTTTTTATAGAAATAAAACTTCTATTAAATTATATTAATATTCTCTATAATATTCTATTTAAACATATAGATTTAACAATCTCCTAATTGCAAGAATTTCATATTAGTAATAAATTTTCTGATATTTTGCATCTATTACACGGGCAACTGATTTTTCCATGTCTATATGAACGTGTGTACAAGTAGTTTTATTAGCCTAGCATTACATACATATTGAAATTGAAAACCTTTCTAATAATTTTACTAAAAAACGGGGTTTAAAGAGAAAACTCATGTCTTTTGTGTAATCTAAGAATCATTATGTAAAATCTTTTATATTTCAATGAGTCGTGATTTGAACCGCGTCCAAACGCACTTGAGGCAGGTTTGGCAAAGCAACGCATGGATTAATTTCCTGCTGACCCCGATGTGATTGCCAAAGCTCACGGTCATCACTGTTCAGGGATGGACATGCTTATGTACCGTTCATTTTGAAAACTGCCTCTTAACTTGTGTATTTTCAATATGAATTTTTAAAACTTCAGTATAAAAATAGAATACTTTATAATTAGATATTATTAGATTTAATAAGCGAGTATCTAAGGAGAAGAAGGCTCTACGAGCAATAGTGATCCCCCGACCATGGACCCCTCTAGACCTAGTAGAATCCTCTTTTTGACACTTTTGTCTCTATTTCCTCAGTCAGCTAATTCCACAAATATTGGTTTTTCATAAAGTTTTAATAAATATATATTCAACAGTGACTTAAAAAAAACTTAATAAAATTTATAGATACCCAACAGGTATTCAGTGGAATTAAAAGAATAAGTCTAGAAACTTTCTGTGCAGAATATATTATTATTATCAGTTATTGAGTGTCTAGTAATTGGCAATTTCTATATAGATACAAACTTATAAAACAAAAAAGTTTTGGGTGTCATTGGGTACAAATGGTATTAACTATTGTAGGTAAAAACAACTTTGAAAACTGTTTGAGTGTTTCATAAGCAAAAACGTCCTGCTCATTTGCTATCCGCTCTATGCTCATAAAAGTGTGAAGAGATGTGCTCCTTATTTTTTTTTACAGTCCGTTGTTCCAGTTTTACAAATTAACACAAATTATAAAAAAGATAATCCAACGATCACCAGCCCTGGCACGAAAGCCTAAAACTGTTTTGAATGTTTAATATTGAGCCTTTGTGAAGCCTTCAAAATCATCGTTTATGCGTTTCGTCATAATTGGATGACCATTGTCAGTTCGCTGCTTTAATAATGATATTATGGCGGAAGCGTGTCTAGCTTTGCTTTTCAAAACGGCCCTGAAATTATATATTCAATAGAATAAATAGATTTGCAGTAATATGTCTAATGGATATGTGATTTTTTAATGATATAGCGGATAACGGATCAGGTGGGTCTCCTATATGGTAAGAGAACACCGCCGCCCATGGACAACCGTGCCACAGTCCGCGCATTGGTTGTGTTGCCGTCTTTTTAAGCCTCTTAAGAAGCATTTTTTAATGGTCCTTTTTATACTCACTCACTTAGTGAAGCATAGTGGAAGTGTCGTTTTAAATACAACTACCATTTCACGCTAAGTACTCTCTGAGCCCGTGGTATCGGTTCGCACGAGCCTACCCAATTTGTGCGTCAGCATATGCTTCAGCATGGCTGTGACATGGGTGCGACAATATTACGACACTCACTCGGCCACAATCCAGCCATTCAGGAGACACAAGCAGAACCCGGACTGCGACTCTCTTACGACTAGATGTCTCGTCTGCCTCATTGCCACTATATAATATAAATAATAAAAATCATCATTTCAGCCGGCCGGAGGCGACCTGCATTCAGCTTCTACGATTATACTATAAGACAATTCAATTGCCCTTTTTTTTAAGAATATTATAATACCCACTAATGAGATTTTTTCAGTGAAACAACCTATTACTTATAGTCAAGTGGGGCCGATCACCCTTCAATATCTTCGTAAGAAAATTAGTGTTTTATGCCAAGATTAAATAATTGCTTATGCTGCGTATTCATTAAAGATCAAACGAATCAAGTAAACTACAAAGTCGATCACATATATACATAAAACGATTCTTTTATCTTATAAACTAGTGGTTTTTTCAAAGATACTGACATTTAATTTTATAGACAGCTTCATAGAAAAAATATACCTATATATATTTCATTATCATTAAGTGGTTTTATACGTCTTTTCATAAGTGGGAATGCCATGCTGAAGCATATACTGACGCTTTAATTGGGCCGGCTCGACTGAAGTGATATCACGGGATCACAAAATATTCAGCGTGAAACGTGAGGCCCTGAAAAGTGCCACTTAAGCGGTGTAAAAAGCCGACGACACAACCAATGCGCGGACTGTGGCACGGTTGTCCATGGGCGGCGGTGTTCTCTTACCATATAGGAGACCCACCGGCTCCGTTGTCTGCTATTCAATAAAAAAAATCATGAAGTGAGAGGTTTCGGCTTTGAATCCCGGACAGGACAATACAATTAAATTTATATTTTATTCGGTCTCTGAAAAGACTTGACGGTATCGTCAGAAATGATACCACGTGCTCACAGATTACTCCGCGTAAATCGTCACTTGTACTGTGTTTCGCTGGGTGAGTGAGTAAACCAGACGCCCTTAAAAATACCGCGTAAAAAGCTGGCAACAAAACTAATGCGTGGACTTTGGCGCGGTTGCCCATGAGCGCCGGTGTTCTCTAACCATATAGGAGACCCAGCTGCTCCGTTATCCAATATATCATAAAAATATTAATAATTGTCGAATAGTTAATAAATTAATGTTCTAATCCAAAGATCAGCTATGTGGCATAGGATTTTTCTGTATTTTCTTTCCTATAATTTTGACCAGCTATGTAATGTTAGAGTATATATATCCTATAATGTTGAACCTTTTTAGAAATCAAGCTAGTGAGAAATAGCAAACATTTCGTAACGGGTATCATCAGGAAGAGTGGACGCGATAGACGATAAATCATGAGTGGCCAGCATCCGCTACTCCAACTTTCGAGCTGCCTATATTTACCGAGAACTGGACTTATACGCGCACTTCGAGTTTAAACTGAAATTTATGTAAATAAAATATGTTTTTGAGAAAAAATATATCGAAAAAAATGTGCACAAAGAAAGTAAACTTTTATAATGTAGTAACAATGACTAAAAAGTATTACTTTCCGAATGTCTATGTCAATTATTTTACAATATTTCATAGGATTTATTGTAGCTAAAAGCATATTTTACATGGTTAGTTAAAATTTTAATTGGCGAGTCTTCGACTTTCAAAAATCAGTCAAAAATACTTTTGATAATGTAGAATTTGGATTGAAATTATATAAATCAGAATAGTGGCGTGAAATAAATAAAGTTCATTCTTAATATTAAAGAAAGTTTGAATTCATAACCTGAATTAAACACGTAGGAGAGCCGTGCCACACCCACTATTTGGGCCAGCTCATCCAGTGTGCTTACAGAAAACCAGTGTCAAACCGAACTTGTAATTTATTTCATTAAGTTAGTGAGAAAAGTGAAAATCCGTCAAATTAACAATACAACCAAATCACGGTGTATGGTGCGGTTGTCCATGGGCGGCAGTGATCTCTTATCACAGAGGACACTCGTATGTTTCGTTGCCCATTATACAATTAAAAAATGAGAAACACATTATTTTAATTTTAAGTATAAATACTTGTACCTATTTGTGACACGATTTTTTGTTAATTAGTCATTATAGATAATAACCAATAAGGTTGTAAAAATAAATTCTAATTTATATGTGGTACTAGAAGTAGGTATCAAGACCAAACAGATCAAATGAAGTTTGTCCATCTAAACCGGATGTTGGATAAACAAGTGTTCACCAAACAAACCGGATTGGAACCGTAGTGGCTTCGGATTGATCGTAAATATATTTAGGCCTATAATCGATTCTACTAAACCGTCGATAGGTAAATTCAGCTTTATTAAAAAGAAACACAGTACAAGTGTTTCTGTTCGAATCGTATCTCATCTTGTGTGTCTTCAGAAAGTATTTATTTATTCATGAATATCTTCTCAGCCCTTTGAGAACATTTCGTACCACCGCAAAGCGTTTATTTTGGTCCAAGGTAGGTTCATCATAGTCCACAGCTAATATTCGCAACGCGACCGCACATTTTATTTTGTTTTTCATAGAAGTTTTGATATACATCCTTCAGAATATGTAAAAATTGAAGTTAAAACACATCCAACCATCATCATCATCATCATCAGCCCATTCAAGTCCACTGCTGGACATAGGCCTACATATATATATATATACATCCAACCATAGTGGTCAAAAATGAACTAAACATTTAAAATGGCCAACTTTGTTCGCATATTATGTGAGGGCCAAGAGTAAAACACGCTTCAAAAATTAATATACACTTAGCACCCTGATATTAAAAAATCGCGATATGTGTTGAACAGACTAAGTACAAGTGTCTGTGTTCGTAAAATAATTTAAATTTAGAATAGCAAGATTATTCAAGATTTATTACTTCGCAATTACATTTTTATAAATAGCGATATGAAGATATATATACTTTAATATTACAACAAAGAATTTAACTCTTTACGTGTTTATCATCATCATCATCATCATCAGCCTATTCAAGTCCACTGCTGGACATAGGCCTCCCCCAAAGACGCCCACCTTGTCCACTGTTGCGATCTTGAGCGTAAATAATAATAATAATAGTACATTGTAAATGTTTACTGTATCTTTATAGAACTTTACTTTTTTATCAGATGGCCTATGGGGCTGAAAGTGTTAGAGACCACAGACTAGCAAGCGCAGGGTAGGACGTCCACCCACAACGTTGGACAGACGACCTTATAAAGGTCACCGGAAGACGCTGGATGCAGGTCGCCTCCGACAGATATGCATGTATTTCCAAAGGGAAGGCTTTTGTCCAGTAATAGACGTCCTTCGGTGATGATGACGAATGACGACACTTTTCAAAATATTTTTCATGAAAATATCACCCACTCTTTTATTATTCATATATTTAAGACGACTCTAATTAAAACATTGCAAGAGAAATTCTTTAGACTTTTTACAATTATCTCTTTAGTTTCATTAAAATCATTATTATAACGTTAGGGTGGCATTGTAAGTATACATGAATTAAAATTTATTTAGTCTGTCTTCGCTATTCACAAGGAATGTATATCACTTTTCGAGGATCTGTCACGAGATAAATTGCATTAAAGCAAATTGGCGTAGCGTGACTTTATATTTCTAGTGCGATAATTTAGAACAAAAGGGTGAGTGAAGTTGCGGACAAAACCTAGTTATCGCAATTTCCTATTAAAGTTTCTGCAATAGAGGACCACGTTTTGTAGTTTTAAAGTTATCCAGTAAAGTTATAGTGGAAAGTAGTACCCACTGACTTTACTGTCCTTCACATAGTGCTTTCACAGTTTACAATAAATTGGGGAAAAAAAATCTTTTTTTTGCGATATAATATTTAAATTTATAAATATAAACGCTTTAAAGTTATACAATAGGTATTTTATTTAATAATTATTATTATTGATTGAAAAAATCTAGTTAAAGCTTATTATACAAGTTATTTCTTATTAATATTACTAATTTAGTAGTACTACTGTATTTTAGTGGTACTACTGTATTTTAGTTAGTATTATTAATAAAATTTGAAGCTATGATCATTTTTAATAAAATAAGTAACATATGTGTACATAATAATCCTTTAGAAATCATGTAAACTCCGCACTTCGTTACTTAAAATTTTCTACGTTCTGTGGAGAGTAGTGGGCGGATAATAAAGAAATATTACAACACCCTTTATATCTCTTAGCCGAGTATTTACAGCTATTTATAATAGTTTCCTTTTCTTTTCTATGTTGGGTTTGTTATTCTCAGAATCTTTTTATACATTTTTAATTTAGAATTACTTTTAGCTCTTCTCAACGACATAGCTAATGCTACAAATTTGTCCATCGGCTACGAGAAACAATTTGTTCTTTTAAAAGATACATTAAAGACTATCAATTTCTTAATTCGTTTAATTAAATTTAATTTTTTCATGTAAAGTGTTCGTTACTCTAATATTAGAACTTAATTAGAATTTTCGATAGTTATCTAAACAATAATTTATTACTTTTAAAACTAACATTTTAAAAGAAACAGCGTTAACCAATTATGCAAAACGGAGTGCGATCAAAGAAAGTGACATTATACCATTTTCAGTTGTTTTTTATGGAAACGGTGGCAAACGAGTAGAAAACGACGACGAGGCTCACCCAGGGTAAGTGGTCTTCCGCCCCTGCACACTCCTAGCCCTTGCAGTGCCGCGAGTGCGTTGCCAGCCTTTCAGGAATATGTACGCTCTTTTCTTCAAGGTCCACAAGTCGTTATGGTTTCGAAATACCCCTGCTGGCAGATGATTTCACATAATGGTGATGCGCGTTACAAAATACCTTATGAAACGCATTTATTATAGAATAAGTTTAAGATGCACGTTATAATGACTATTAGAGACATTTTGTGGCGTCTAGAGTTTTATTCTTAATGTTGATAAAGATATATGGAGATAAGGTTATTTTAATATTATTATTATGGTTTAATGGACAACGGAGCAGGATCTCCTATATGTAGGACACGCCGCCACAGTCCACGCATTGGTTATGTTGACAGATTTTTCTTCTTTAAAGGACTCCGACATCCTCACTCACTCAGAAAAACACAGTAGAAGTACGGTTTCAACATAACCTTTAAATCTTTCGGATTGACTTTTATAATTATTCAGTTCTAATTAAAGCCATACAAATAAATTGCATTTGTATGTACGAAATCTTATAGTAACCCAGATAAGTTTTCGCACTGATGACCATTTGAAAATCCCCACTAGCTTTAGAAAAAAATAGTCACCAACTACTATTGTGATATCGCATTCAGGTTATTTCTCTCACTGTTTATTTGACACTGTGGGCATAAAGACGCCCGAGTTGTTCAATCGCACTGCTACATTTTTATTTTAGTGTTATTGCGCGAATCCGCAAACCTACACCTGCGCTACAAATTTAATTAAAAAGACGGGGGGGGGGCTATCGTTCTTATTATTTTTTCTTACCATAACTTACACTTATTTAGATTACAATCTATGCGAGTGTTTAGCTAGTTGGTTTTGAGAGCCTTGTATCTAAGTGGTTGAAAATAAATCTACCACGAAGAAAGAAGTATTGGGTTCGAATCCCAGTCTGAACAATTATAAATTAAATTTATAATTTATTCGGTCTCTGGTAGGGCTTGACAACGGCTGGGCGAGAGTGTCTCAACACACCCGTGGAAGAGCCATGCTAACACATTATTAGGCCGGCTCGTCCGAAGTAATACCACGGGTTCACAGAATACTCATCGTGAAATGATACTTGTGCTGTGTTTCGCAGAGTGAGTGAGGATATCGGAGGCCCTTAAAAAATCTGCTTAAATGACGTAAAAAGCCGGCAACAAAACCAATGCGCAGACTGTGACCATATAGAAGACCTATCTGTTCCGTTGTCCACTTACCATAAAAGAAAATGATTTAGCAGTAAGTTACAGTGTATTAATTTCGATATAAATCATTTTAAAGATATTTAGGTGCTTTTAGATTAAATTGTAAGCAATTACAGTTTAATTATTTATTTATGTAAACACGTGTCAGTATTCTAATCTTGACTATGGATACGAAATTGTATACGCAATCGGGACACAACTTGAAATTTTTACGCAGTAAAAATCATTAATTTAACTGATTGTCAGTAACAATAAGAGTGAAGTGTTTGTGTTGTATGAATTTATTAATAAAAGTACATTTTAGATTTTCAGTTAAACAGTTTCATTGGGCATTCAAAGCAACAAAAGTTTATTACAACATACTTTCAAAATTTAAAACAAATAACTTTGTAAGTTTCCAACTTTAGCAAGGCATAACAATACGAACAAAGTTGAAAGTTTGAGATTGATCATTGTTATCAAAGGCGGCCTAAACAATAGTGGTTTGAAACATTACGTGGTTAGTATTGTTAGACAAATGTTGGGCTGAGCTTGTACAACGGGGCACAATGGATTTCATTTGTTCAATCCGGAGGCCCATGGATTTTATGTTTATATTTTCCAATTATTAAATATTTAATACAACTATGCATCTTGTAATTTAACATTGTTTTTTTACTGTAATAAAGCAGACGTATTTTATATCGTTAACAGTGATAGTTTCAAAAATTAAAATTAAAAATTAAAATTTTATTTTGTTGTGAAAACAACGGGTAGTTTTGTAACAAGCATTTCTCTATCTCCAAGGCTTCACAAGGTAAATCTCTAAACAATTGACCCCATGAACTAGAAGGGCATTGTTGACAAGTACACTCATTAGTGTGCACCCGTAATCCCATTCGGAGCTTGACGGTACTTGAAGGATCTTGAGTGATGTCACAAACATGACCCGTTTATGTAAGTAGTATATATAGGTACAAACTAAATGTCTGTATAATACTTATTGAATTCTAACAAACGTTAAATTAAATCTAACATTTATTGCTATATCACGTGATTTTGGTGATACCATGGACATAAAAAATAAGAATTAAACGGTATCTATCTGTACTTTGTTTCATCTATTAAGTGAGGATGTCGGAGGCTACTAAAATTATACCGCTTAAGGGGCGTAAAAAGCCGGTAACACACTCAAATGGCGGATTGTGGCGCTCGGTTGTCCATGGGCGGCAATAATCTCATATCAAAGAAGTGAACCGCCTGCTCCGTTATCCGCTATATAAAACCAACAAAGATATTTAGTTTCGCTCACACGATTTAATATTTTCTTTTTACTAAATCACTTATATCAGAGATGGTTATAGGTTTAAAGTGTACATGTTTATATTACATAAAAAATACATAATATACATAATACATGATATATATTACCGATATAGTGATAAAATTTGATAATTATGCAACTAATATAATAGCAATTTATTTAATTACAGCTTAAGTACAACAAATTTGCGCCCAACAAAATTAAATTAGATTATGCAAATACAATCAAACAGATTTGACCCATTTTATATATCTTCGTAATAATGAATATACTAAGCAATAAGTAAGTCACAGGTTTATTAATGTAGTATCTACTTAATTAATTTCAGACTATTAGCAAGCCAGAAATTTTTAGTCGTTCTGTACCCTCGTTGTATTAAAAAATTCATCATCCCTGCGTACCGTCTAATCAAGCAACAGGCACTTACGAAGTGGCTTTCAAAACATCAAAGCAAGCGCCTAAAGAGATCGGGGACGAACAAAATTATTTATTAGTTGCCAAAAAGGAAATTTTGCGGCTTCTGATACGCTATTCTCATCGAGTTCGGTTCATCGTAATCCCTTTGTAGTCGAGTGGTAGACTCAATGTTTTCTTAATTAAGGTCTTGGAGAAGTGAACTTCAAGTGTACTGCGTACTGCTTACGATGGACTTTGAAATTTTAAAATAGGTCATTTTTTACATCAAAGCGTTGAATAATGTGCTATATGGTCTTAAGGATCATCACTGGCTACTTTCCTCGATAACACTCCAGTCCAAACAAGTCCAGACATTTAACTAAGATGTAGTGTTGATATTCTCAATACATACGAGTCCATGCTTGATGATCGTAAATTCGTCTCTTCGTTCGACACAAATTATTGGAGATAATAATGCGAATAAATCTATGTTTGTAATATATCTATGAATATATTTCAGAAAAAATATACAGTCTAACTGAATTTATTGACTCTTCTTATATTTATGTACGTCCGTGATCAATCTCTAAACTAAGTAATTCTTCATAGGTGATCATGTATGTGAATAATACCAAAGTCAAAGACCCATGTACCGTTGAATTAACCAATCCAACCTAAGACCTTACCTCGTCGTAAATCCTAGCCACGTGTTAATTTGTAATGGATCAGATATTTTACAAAATTGTATGTACTAATAAAAAGTCTTATGTAAATGTTGTAGAAATTCTTATGTTAAAGAAAAATGCCGCATTTCTTTCAGTGTCGAGTTGTTAAAAGTTATCTTCTTCAGATTAAGTCTTTTTTCAATCGATCGAACTGAAAAAAATCAATTTAATATAAATTTTAATTTCATCATCATAATCATCATTTCATCATAGGCCTCCTCCTTTGATTTGCATGAATACCTGTCGGAGGCGACCTGCATCCAGCGTTTTCCGGCGACGAAATTTTAATTTATTAACCAACAATTTTTTTTCTGTTTTGATTGTTTTTTATTATATTGTTAGTGTTTGGATACACATGTTAATGTGTTATTGGTTTTTAATACTTAAAGGTAGTAAATAAATGCTTGTAATGTTATTTTAAGCCTAAATATAATCAATTACTTTATGTTATATATTAAATAATAAAATAATTAACTGTAATTTCCAATTTACAACAACATATAAAGAAATTACAATTAAAATATATCGTTATTATATTCATAAAAAACGAGTTTTCAAGTTAAAAAATACTTTACCAGGTCTGTTCGCTATTCGATCAACGATCTCCTTAAACTCTCGGGAGAGTATATCCACCACACTCTTGTTTCCATACCAAATGTCAAGCGCACTATTTGATATCCACTTTGAAGGTCTATAATCCCTTGACGGCTGGTACTCTTCCTTAAGCCTCGGTACTCTAAACGTAGGCAAATAGTATAATAATAGGTATCTATATGGAATGACCTTTAAATTTATAAAATATTGACCTGGGAAATATTTTTTGCCACATAAATATGAATGTTAGATAAATATTGTCATGGACTTATTAATAGGCATTGTCAAATTCTAGAACTTTTCTCTATAAGACAGCGTTGGTATGAAACATTTTCGTTCGACCGTTATCTTTCTGATTTACTTGACAAATCAGACTACCACGGCTAAGCCTTTTAATTTTTCGATTTACATAAGTACCCTATGTTACTAACAAATAATGTAACTTTCTATTGGTACAAGAAATTTTAAAATCGGTTCAATGGATTGAGAGATTACAACCCTACAATGTTACAAGCATTCAACTTTTATATCTTTGTAATATTAGTATATAAAAGCATAATATTCAAAATATTTTTTAAAATGTCCGTATTTTTTAAAATTTTTATTATGTCTCTATAGAACGCGAAAACTTACCTTGTCTCAACAAATAACAAATGAATCCATAATATTAAAACTATAACAAATCCAATTAAATCCTTACATGAAAACATTATTCATACAATGATCTGTTAATGAATACATTAAACGAGTGAATTCTTACGGATTTATCCGCAATTATTATTCAATATTGATGATTTTTGCAAAGTGCTTTGTGTTTGTGTTCTGTTTCCGTGTTATTATCAGGCATCCTTATTTGAAAATCTTGTCCATAACATCTCTTATACAATAGAACCTTTACTTCAAAATTTCTAAGGCTTTATCGGTGCCTTAAAGTTAAACAGTTATAAATATTAGTTGTAAAGTTTACTAGGTATATAAATGTGTGTAGTAAAATTGGATTTAAATATTACTGGTTACAGTAATTGATTAATAATTGGGTTTATAACAACTTTGCAAGCATTCAAAAACAAGTAGGTATAAGGACGGTAGCGATCTCTCGGCCTTACTGGAGTAGGGCTTCCCATGGACGGTGGACCATTAATCCTAGATGAGTCCGCCTGCTCATTTAGGACAATTTTCTAGGATTTTTTTTAGACAGTTGTTGGTTTTGGGCTATCAGATAATGAATACTTATATGGATTATTTCTAACCGAACTTAATGAAACCAAAATGTTGAAACCAAAACCAAATTATTTTTTCATTTCTCCATTCCTATGTCTCCATCAGTGGATGAGTAAATATTGTGTCAAAAAATAGAGTAAAACGTCAAAATGGTTAATTTTTTATTATTATATTTCAGAATACTAAAAACACAATCAGACAAAGTGATTGTTAAAATTCATGCGCCCTTTTTAGCTTCTTAATTGTTGCTCCATAAAATATTAATGCTTATTAAAAAGAGTTTTTTAATGACATTCGCCAGGCAAATAACTAAGATGCACATCTAGAATAAGCGGTCCTTCGCCCATGGACATCTTGGTGATTTTTGAAAAGGTTCCCAACATGTCAAATTATCAGCATTCCAGTGATTGAATATAAAACGTTTTAACTGTATTTAGGTTATTTTAAAAGTTCATTTAAAATATTCAAATCGTATCGATTACTGTTTTATTTATATTTAGATTATTTAACTCAGATTGTAAGATAAATTGTGAATTGTGTTCAGTGATCATATTACATAACAATTAAAATGCAATTTAAACTTATTTGCCCTGTTCATTCACTGATATTGCATATTTTATACTCTAAATTATTAAAAATGTAAATATTTCTAGAGGACTGGTGTTTTGTAATAATTATCCAAGCAGTAACATGATCACCTTAGAACAGTTTTATTTTTCACTAAGGTGTCGGCTGTCAAACAATTTCATTGCATTTTTTTTATTTCTTTATTATTTAAGAGGTGGTTTATATTATATTAAAATAACTTTTATCGATATAAATATATTATCATTAAAAAGTTTATTTATTTAATTATTTTACAGAACAAATTATCAATAAAGTAGAAAACAAAGATACATAATTAAAATTAGGTACATATTTAAGAGCCTTGTTCACAGAGTGGGGCTATCTATAGTGAGGTCAGGAATACCGGGTTCGATTCTTGGTCTGAACAAAATGCATAACTTTTTTGGTTTTTGCAGGACTTGATAGTGGCTGGCCTCTCTTGCTCATGGAAAAGCCACGTTGGAGCAAATGCTAACGCTCTAATTTGTAATAAGTGATACCACACGCTCACAGATTACAGGCTCACCACCATGATACGTCTTTTCTTCCTTACTTCTTATTGTCTTTTGTTAAGGCTGTTAGAGTTACATAGCTCGCGGAGGCTGGTGTTAAATTGACCAAGCGGCGTAAAAAGCCGGCAGCTCAACAAACCCGCGATTTGGTGTGGTTTTCTATAAGCGACGACAATTTTTCACCATTTTAGACATTCCGTCTGCTATACGATATAAAAATCTATGAAGGGATGTATTATTGTATTTAATGTACATAGCATATGCTAAGGAAAAGTAATAGATCATCAATATATTTCAAATTATTAATGAGTAAAGTCTTAATCATCGTTAAAGTAAAATGTAAGTAAAATTAAAAAGGCTAAAAATATGGTTTAAATATTATAAAAAACATATAAAAGAGTTTTTTAAACCTAATTGTTCTCTGATTTACTTTTTGTTTGTTTTTACTGGTTTTCCTGAAATAAAATTAATATTATGAGTGATGATTATATACCATAATTGTAAAATTAAAAGCTATTAAAACAATTTTAAGGCTAAAAATAAAAAATAATTTACATTTCTGTAGTTTTATTGTTAGATCAAATAGAAATACTTTATAAAGTTTTTTAATGAAAAATTTGTAATAATTTATACTAATAGTTTAAAACGCATATAACTTTTAAATAGTTTATGATCCCATTTGAGAAGTTAAAAATTAAAATGTAGATAGTAGCATATAATAATATAAATAATTTTGGGCAGACATATTAGTAAGAAAAGATGCGTTATCGTCTTTACATAGACAGAAACGTAAAAAATTAATATTACCTTTTAAATCGACAATGGTATCAATAGCCCGGGAACCAACATTCCATAGTTCTCTTGCAATCAAACTCATAATAGTTCTATTTGAGTACATGAAGTCCATTGCTCTTCCAACTAACGCGTCGGATGTAGTGAAATCCTGTTTTTCAGCCTTTTTGTATTGCTCTCTAAAATTCTCCAAAGTCTTGAACGAAGATATCTTGTTCTCTAAGGAGAGTATGAAAATTGTGTATAACAGTATACGGAGCATTGTTGATACTAAACTTCGTGTGGAATGACTGGCTTTCGGTTAAGTGTATTTCATACTGGTTCATAGAGAACGTTTTATTTCGTTGTGTTCTGTTTGTATAGCGCTTTTGATTTCCACGAATTAATAACGAGTGTTGGTATAATAGATTATGTGGGTTTATTGGTTAGGCTTGGTCAGGTTATTATAGGTTAGGCTAGGTTAAGTTAGATAGGATATAATAATAATATATAAAATATAAATAATGTATAAGAGTAAATATAAAAGTTCCATACATCAAATATATTAAATGCGGTAATATATATTTTAAATTGTGTCTTAAATAAAAAAGCACGCCGTATACAGACACTGCTTAAGAATTTTCAAAGAAATGGACAATGAACTCTAGAATTTCCCATAAACGCTGGTATTTATTCTTCTTAGAAATTTTAATACGTTTGTTAAATTCATTTTACGTTTACTATGAATTTATTTTTTTATAGAAACGCATTCTTTTTTTATGGTACAGGAGGTAATTAATAAGGTGGCTCTCCTATATGATAAGCGATCACCGCCGCCCAAAGACAACCGCGCCACAACTCGTGGTTTGGTTGTGTTGCTGGCTTTTAAGTCCGCTATAACGGTATCATTTCATTTCGCGGAACACAGTACTTTTTTCACGCTGGTATTCTGTTTTCAATTGTTAAATTTCATTTTCAATTTAAATTTCATATTTGTTCAAAAACATTCTCGATATATTGACTATAAATATGAATTCTTGATAATTTTGTGAATATATATTTATAAATAATTTAAATACATGTTAAGTTAAATCTCAACCATATAGTTTATGAAAAAAATATTCATAATAAATGTATATGCAAAAAAATAAATACAAAAATAATATTTTTTCCAATTTCTGAATGTAATGTGTATTGTACTGTACTTGTTTCCAGAAAAACAGTACGCTAACCCTGTTTAAAGAAGATAATAAATAAAGAGATCAAAAATCTTCGCTGAATTAAGTATAGACATATTTTAAAACTTACACTGTCATCATATTCTGCTACAGAGAAAATAGATAACAATCTCCAAGCAAAAGAACCATTTCAGGTTAGAATGTGTCATTTAGAGGAACAAAGTACCTCGTTGTATAACTTCTATATCTAGGTCATAAACATAAAAATAGCAGTTAATGCAAACTTTTACATCGTGTATTGCATGCGACGTCAGTTCGTATGTGGCTTTTTGTCCGAGTTTTGTTTATGACCTGTTATTTTTGCTAGTAGTTAGGCAATATTAATATTGAATTTTAACTTTTCTGGACGACACATTCCTACACAGTCACAAATTACGGGGGTGTTTCTAAACCAATCCGGCTTGGAGATTTTTAAGAAAAGAACGTATATTTTCCTTAAAGGCAGGCAACGCACCCGCGGCTCTGCAAGGGCTGGGGGAGTCCATGGGCGGAGGTCCGCTTCCCCTAGGTGAGCCTCCTGCTCATTTTCCACCGTTATTATATAAAAAAAATGTTTCCTTTGCGTTACGCTTATAATGGACAATAAACTTTTGATTTTTTAATTTAATGATTTTATTACATTTATGATGAAAAATTTTCATTTAATAAACCTGATGTTTTATTTTCTCTTATAAGAGTATAACTTATAAGAGATTAAAGAGAGTAATAGATTGAATTGTTTGATTTTGTGCCTGTACAAACGACCACAAAGATTGTTTTACTTAAAAACTTAATTAACATTTAGTTTCGTTCTTGAATTGTAATAAAATAATTGATTGCAATTTTAAAGACTACTTTTATTTTAATATTGCATTTAGAAAAATAACGTATTTAAACAACGCATTTGTTAAACATAATTTACAATTACAGTTTCGGATTATTTTAATTAAGTACATTTGTAATATTTGCGTCAATAAATATAATTTAAAAATCCCTTATGGAGCGTGTTTACCTATTTTGTTCACAGAATCCTCGTACACTGTTTTTTATTTTAAACAAACCAAATAAAAACCACAGACTCTTAATGACTTAAATGCAGCTTCAGTTAAAAATGCACTAAAATTATATTATTTTTATGAGTCCATTATGTACAGCAGATAATTGTACTTATGATTGTAGGATGGATAAGCCGTTCATGGCTCGCGTTGGATAAAGGAAAAACCATGTCTGATCGAATTGTAAGTTTGAAGTTTATCGGTCTGTAGAAGAGTTTTTTAAGAACTATTGAAATCTTTATTCATTTCTCCTTAAATTTAATCCGAAAGTTGAAACAACTGTTGCGATGCAAATCAAAGGTAATTTAATAAAAACACGCAGTTCATAGTTTTTTCTTTAATATAGGGCAAACTAAAAATTTTCTATTTCCTAGAACTGAGGCCGATACCCATTCTGCGCCATTATTGTAAAAATACAATTTTCCTGGTCCCTGTTCAAATCTGTGTCCTCCCCGCGGGACTCTCACATGACAAGGTAAATGTGTTATAAGAAAATTCACAGGAATTTTTATATTATCACAAGAATTTTCTTCTTGGATTCTTTTGCAAATTGAATCTTTTTGCTATTATCTGGTATTTGTGGTAAATATATTGTGTATTATCACTGTAATTCTACGAAAATGATTTTCAAAAACCGTAGCGAAAAACAATTATTGAATATATTTACCCGCAAAAGACTTACTTAATTTTTTGTTACATACTTATATATATTATATTGTCAGAACAGTAGAAAATCTTAACCTGATTTAAAATCTTTTTACTATTTGCAGAAAGATTGACATACGTTGACATACGTATTACTAATAAAAACTGTCAGGAAGAAACTATGAGGAATGTAATAATATAGGCCAAGCAAATTTCGTCACGAACAAGTTCATGTTGAAGTCTAGAAAAAAATGCAACTACAGGCACGTAGATATTGCATTGTGTTAAAGTTGTAAGCATCACAATTCTTTTATTCGCTGCAAGCGTACAGTGAAGGCTTCAATTTCAAACGTCATTTCACGTAAGTTGTAAAATTTTCTCGCGAATTCAACTTTAGTTATCTGTCTTGAAACTGCTGCGATTCGAATTTTAACGTTTTCAAGCTAAGAAATGTTTTTACCAATTGCTATTAGAACATTTTATTTTAGAGAATATATTTTTAATTTAAAATTAAAAGAAATAACAGTTTAAACCTAATGTGTTAGCTTCAAATCAATAACTAAGAGACACAATCTATTGTACTGTATATAATAAAACATATCACTAGAAAATAAAAGTTATTTAAATGAGTTAGAGTTGCCCAAATTTGAATTAGAACAAGACGAGAATTAGCCAATCTTGTTCTTGCGCCAATACACCGAGCCTTGGTCTTGGTATTGAACTCTCAGTCTTTGTCTTGGTCTTGCAAGTCGTGCAATTACCTATTAGAATGTTGCTATTAAAGATTACTTTAGAACTTAAAAAAACCTATCAAAATTTGAAAACATTTTGAGCTTAAATTTTCTTAGCCATAGTATAGAACAACAAGATTAGTAAATGTCTAAAGATTTAATAATAAATTCCAAAAATCACTGCCAAAAAAGGATAAACAGCTACAAGAGTCTTGCAGGCTTAGTCTTGTTCTTGAGCAAGTCTTCATGTAAGACTAATTTTAGCAATACCAAGACCATGGTCTTGGTATTGCTAAAATTAGGCGGTCTTGGTCTTGCACAAATGGAAGACTATATTTGGGAAACACTAAAATGAGTTGATGAATCCTGGTACTTACAATTTCATTTGAACATACATTACATAATATTACTGTGCTCCAAATAATAATAACATTTCTACTCAATATAAACTCTATCATTTTAACTATGAACAAAACACTTAATAATGAATTGCCCTATTTATTATTAACCTGAAGTCCCTCAACATCACAGCTAAATTACCATAATTATTACATACTATGTCGGCACCGCTTCACGCTCATTATCTTGGAAACAAAACACTTGCGTCAATGTTACCCCTTTCTCCGCCTGCGCCGATGAGATAAGGCCCTGTTTATAATGACACTGGCCGCTGGATCCGCCCAACACTTTTGTGTTTGAGAACAGAGCCGAATTGAGAATCTAAATTCAACAAATCTAAAAATATACTCATATATTTAATAGATTAACAGTCGCAGAAGTCATACACTCGTGGGAAAGCCATGCTGACCCACTAGTTGAGCCGGCTCTTCCGAAGCGATACCACATGCTCACAAAATACTCAGCGTGAAACTGACTTGTACTACTGTGTTTCGCAGATTGACTGAGGATATTAAAGGCCTTTTAGAATGCGGTATAAGTGGCGTAAAAAGCCGACAACACAACCAATGCTCGAACTATGGTTGTTCAGTGGCGGCACTGTATTCTTTCCATATAGGAGATCTAGCTGCTCCGTTATCCGCTATATAATAAAAAAAACACAAACAGATTGGACAAATAAGAATGATTAACATATAAATATATAACAATTATTAAATAATAATATCGTTATTAGTAAACAAATAAAAATTGTTATTCCATGTCTTCTATTAGACATAAGACTTCTATTAGAATAAGTAAGACGTTATTTCGTAAATAATTTAATCGTTTTTTGTTAAATATTCGAAGAAAAGAAATTTGTTATAACAATGACAATTTGCTATGTTAACCCAGATACTACGTTGTTCTAGGAGATTTACGTCTACAACATTATATTTCGGAGCCCAGCACTGCGGGATTTGTTCTGAATTCATTGACGTGTTTACTTTATTTTTTATCTCAAACGTCCAGATGAAGATTTGTGGATTTTTAAAATTAGCTTTGGCAAAACCTTGTTTAGATTATTCTTCAATTTCCCTTTTGAGGAACGAAGATAATATACAAAAGCTGAAGCGCCTCTTTGTGATGGCTTTTATAAATAAACCAAGTTAAATATACAAGTCTTAGTGTTGTCAATTTTAATAAAAATAAAAATTTCTCTCTTGAATTATGTGCAACTAGCATCTAAATTAATACATTATTCGATATTTTTTGACGCATTGAATATAACAGTTAATTTTTCTTACCTCCTTGTTTATTTTCTACTACTCTTACTATTGTTGCCTAATTTTTTTATTGTAATGCAAATAGAGAATTCTATGACAAGAGATCACGGCCGCCCTTGGACAACGCGCCACTATTCGCGCTTTGGCTGTGATACCGTCTTTTTACTTTGTTGGAGCCTCCAATATCCTCGCTCACTTACTGAGACACAGTATAGTTTCACGCTGGTATCCTGTGAGCCTCTGGTATCAGTTCGGACGAGCCGGCTCAATTAGTGCGCCGATTTATTCTTCAGCACAGCTCTCTCATAAGTAAGACAGTATTAAAACACTCTTCCAGCCATTGTCCAGACCCGCCAAAGACCGAAAAATATAAATTTTATTAATTTCGGGGTTCAAACTCACTTCCTTGACTTCACTGTAGCTTACAAGTCAACTTAACGTTATCCTATCATTAAGAGAATTGATCAAGATTGCAGACTGACCTTTCGTATAAAAAAGACTACAACAATAAAGACGATGATATAGCTAAGATTTTACTCTTAACTCAGTTGATAAAAGAATTAAGAAGTGAATAAGGTCACGACATTATCTCCCCGAGGGATTGCTGTTATCGATTCCAATAAATGCCGCTTTTATTTTAGAAAAAAAGAAATTACAGCCGAACAGCGAAATTCTCATTAAAATTCCATTACGGCACCGTTCACTCGAATATGGTAAAGGATATTTAGGCTAAATTGTTTTCTGTTCTATTAAGGGTGTCTCAGGTTGAGTAACCCCACAGCCTTATCGTTATAACACTGGAATTATTAGTAAACCTATATACTCTTATATATATCTAATGTATCATCATCATCAACCTATCAAGTCCACTGTTGAATATAGGCCTTCCCCAAAGACGCCCACCTATTACGATCTTGAGCGATCTGGATCCAGCGGTGGTCCGTGAATAACCATATAAATATTTGATTTTTTTTGTTGCGCAACAAATTTCTGCTTGAGAATTTCTATTTGTCT
>DWCF01001919.1:0-26887 GCA_018230265.1 Delias oraia | reverse complement strand
GGCGTCTTTGGGGGAGGCCTATGTCCAGCAGTGAACTTGATAGGCTGATGATGATTATATCAAGGTTCTTAATTTCAGATAGCCCAAGCTCTATACTTAAAAAATATGGTCTAAACAATCACCTTTCTGAATATCCTCGTATATAATAGTCTATGTCTTCAGCGTCCGTGGTAACATCGCTTAAGCTGCAGAAAGAGTGTCCCAGCTGTAACAGTTCCACTATGTTGTTCAGTACTGGGTTGTTGATGGAGTCCAACGCGTCTGTACCTTCCATATCTTCTGTCTGATATACCAAATGCATGTTAAGATTTATTATGATCTGAGAGTATTATTATTGTGTAAATATTTGGTGATATTATATTTCAAAGTTTTTGTTAGACCGCGGATATGTTGCCGAACTTTTAGTTACGCTATTTTGTATCTTTTTCGATATCGCTAAAGTATGGTATTATGCTCAGCATTTACGTACCGTTATAGTCAAAAATGACTGGCTCAATATATCAGCTAAGAAATTAGCATGAGCCTTTTTTAGTATCTCAAAGTCATTCGTTTTATTGACGGCGTCCATTAGACGGGAGAAATTTGTCTCCAGAACATCAGCTTGCAGGTAGTGCTGAAGATTATCCATTAGGAACATTAATTTGTTATGAAGCTGACATGTACTAAATCTGAAAACATAAACTTATAATCTTGAAAATCGTCATGTTATATATTTTAAAAAAGAAAGCCTTCCAAGGCATATTGCTTTAAACCTGAGCCTTGCAAAGAGTTTTTACAATAGCCACGCAATAAGAAGACGTTTTATTGCGATGGTTTTATAGATCAATTGTTTACTGTACTGCGTAAAGATATAATACATATTTTTAACAGACTATTAAAAATACCTATTTCGTCTTCTGTGGTCCGATTTTGGCAAATTAAGTATCGATTCCTTTTCAACAACGTTCAATAAACAGTGGTTTATCATTTATAGTAAGCTTATTAAAATAAAAATTATACTTTTAGGCAATTTTGAAGAGTTTTCTTCGAATATAACTTTTATGTTTTAGTGATATGGCTCAACAAATTCTGAGAACATTTTGAAACTATATTTATAATCTTATTTATTATCCTATAATAAAAATATATATACTTTTAATGCATAATATGGCTGTAAATTAATGTCATATCACACAAACTCCTGACAGCCAATGAAATGAATTAAAACATTTTCATTCAACATAAATACAAAATTGCAGCTCGTTAAACGTTGATATAAGTCTACCAACGGTTCCAAGCTAGGCACACAGAGAAAAACTGTAATCGTGTTTTTAATTTTTGCTTCCAAAAATTATGATAAAAAACTGTCTCCAAGAATGCCTGGTATGAAAACCTTATTGCCAAGGCGTGACATAATTTACAGAATTATTAACACTATAGTAAGCTTTATCATACAATGTCCCTTAACAGTTTTTTTTAAATTTATATCCAAAAAGATCTTGAACGTTTTCTGGGATCCTATTATAAAAGCGTATTGCAATTACCTCTAAACGATTTAATTACTTTACGGAGTCTGATCACTGGTAAAACCAGTCTATGCTTATTTCGTATGTTTCAATTATGAATGTCGTTTTTCTTGATAAAATCAATTATATTTTTTAGGACTCTTTTTTTAAATCCTCCAATATATTTTCTAATTATTAATATAAACTTTGATTTTTTTACAATTACAATGTATACCTGTGTTTTTTAATACAGTACAATCCATTAAATATATAAATTATTACCTAATGGAGTGTTTATATGTCTTCCATAACGCATGTAAATCGTGTTGGGTCTTTTTGATGCGCAGGAGCAGTCGAAACATGTCGTTGTATCGCGCAAGTATTTCCGGTGCGAATAATAAATGTAGAGGCCATTTGAAATCGTATTTTAGAATTATAGACGACCAACCATCAGCCACTGAAAATCATTTTATTTTGGTTTAATTTATATAAATTCTCATTTATCAATGTATGTATCATCATGATCAGCCTATCAAGAAAACTGCTGGATATAGGCCTCCCCAAGAACGCCCACCTATTACGACCTGGGTCCAGCAGTTGCACGCGACCTTCGTGAGATCGTCTCTCCATCGCGTGACGGGTATTCTGAGTATTCTCTAAAATAATACTCAAATACTCAGCGTGAAATGGTAGCTGTACTTGAAACGGTACTTCTACTGGGTTTCGGTGAGTGCGTAAGGATATCAGAGGCCTTTAAGAGTGCCGCTTAACGGCGCAAAACCAATACGCGGACTGTGGCGCGGTTGTCCATGGGCCGCGGTGTTCTCTTACCATATAGGAGACCCACTTCCTACGTTGCCGGCTATACCATAAAAAAGATATAAATAAAAAGCATACACACCCGAACTACTATCTTCATGTAGGGATGAATTATCTGAAACATTTGTCTTAACATAGGGGAGTTCGAAGGAAAATTTTTCTATATCAGTATTGTTGCCTAGGAACACTGCCGCGGCTGCAAGTTGAAATGCTTGGTTCAAATCTGAAAATCGAACATGCCATTCTTTCAATAGGGGTTTGGTCATAGAAAAAAGTTTAGGGTTGAATATTTTTCCAAATCATATAAGAATAATTGATGGTAAATCCTTTTTTTAACTTTCAATCAAAAGGCTATCAAATTTTGCATTAATTTTAGGAAACCATATAGTTGAAAAAAAATACTATCTGTAATGATTCAACATAAAATATTATTGAATACATTCCATTGTTTCAACTTCAATCATAAAAAAAATTGTGATATTATAAAATCTATTTCATTTTATTATTTATTACCTCTAGTAGATGTTCTAGTAGTTGGCTTATCCAATAGGTGTGAAGTCAATCTCAATAGTTCTAAAAAGAGTTCTCCGCGACCCAAAAGGTAGAAATCTTTCATCAAATGCAATTCATGTAATAATTGAGCTTCTTCCACTGCCACTGTCCATAAGTGCTGCACAATAATTATTATAAATATCATAATAACACAAAATATTCTAAATTTACATACACATAATTAATACATATAAGACAAGCTAGCATTAAAAAATAACCAAATATAAAAAGGTACCATAAAATCAAATTCTTGTTTTTTAGTAAAACAACCACCTTAGTTACACACTCCTTGATATCTCGAACAACAGATTTTAAATGGCACACTTCAAATTCTTCTGGAGTTTTAAGCCTCTGCAATTTTTCATGAAACTCCGGTTCTTTCTCTTCCCAGATTGTAAATCTGAAAAGGTATTTAAATTGAGTTTCAAATCATGGAACACACAGTTGAAACGTGTCTACAAAATTTAAGTTGTTTCAATAGTTTAAAATAAAAATAATTTATAATCATTATTTAATATAAGTTAGATTTAATTCAAATTGTACTTTAAACAGTTTATTCCAGATATACCTCCTCGAATCAATGTTGATCATTGTTAGTGGCATCATAGCTTTATTCATTGAGAAATTATTATTCTTTTTAACCTTTTTTGGATCAAATCCAAATAAAATAACAGTTTTTCCAACAAAAAGTATCTCTTGTGCCAAAGACAAAGGTATAAAGTATGGTATCATTGTTGAATTCAAATTATAGCCACAATCCAGTGGTATTTGCTGAAGCTGAAATATTTTTATATGAAAATGGGCTAATCTAGACTATAACTAATTTTTGTTCAGACTCCCTTAATATAGAGATGGTTGATTAATATCTAAATTACTTTAGTAGGCAGTGGTATGTAAAAATAGCTTGGTATAAAAACTTTTCATAAGTGACAAAATTAAATCTTACAGTTGAAACTAACGATCTTTCACTCGCAATTGTGGTTGATGGATTTGATAAAAATGTATCTGAAGAGTAATTTTTCTTTATAATATATATAAAAAATTCTTCATAGGGATCTCTCAGCTCACCATATAGCAGCCATGTGCATAGTTGATTCATAAACACTGCATTTATATTTGAAAATATTCTGCAAGACAAATTTTACAATAATTTTATATTTTTCTTGTTTATATATATGAAGTTTTCATAGTTATTAAATTAAATCAATATTTATAATACTACATCAGTCATGTGTAGGTTTTTATTTATTTAAGCAAACAATAGTGTTACTATAGTAATTTTAGTGTAAAAATATGTAAAGCTTTGAAAACAAGACTAAAAATTATATAAAATGATTATTTTTTGAAAAAACTTACTTTACAATAGCATCATGAACCTTTTCATTGCCACTTAAAATACTTTGATGCAAAAGACTCAATATCTGGCAACCAACAAGTCTTCTTTCTTTTATAGTTACAATTATTCTATTTAAGATGTTAAATAGAGTTTGATATTTCTCAACATAGCTGTATACAAATGACAATGTATAATTTTTGCTACCTATTACAAGATTTTCTACATCTTTTAAAGTTTTTTTGTAAGACTGTAGAACTTCTGTTATGCCTTCGCTTAATGCTTGTCCATATAATCCAAATGTTCTGTGACCAGATGCTTAAAAAAGGTGAGGAATGTTAAGAACAATGGAATAAGTATTCTAGGACAAAATTTAATTACAATTGTTTTATATAGTTAGCGAAAGGACTACCTTCAAGAGTTTTTCTTGAAAAGAATCCAGACCCAATGACAAAATTTTGAATCTTATGGTGACTCTTTGCTACATCAACAATTTTTTTATAAACTACAGCATCGCCTTCATTTGCGTAAGTGAGTGGTTCTTGCTGGAACATTAGTAACAAACTTGTAATATTTATAATAAAACTAAATGCATCCAAACAATACACTTGTATTGACTGTAAGGTAAATAGTATAAATATTTAACCTGGAGCATTTCGGACGATTGACAACAATCCCATAGAATTAATAATGCATCATGTATCATTTTATTGTTAAAATGTGTCCAAAATTTATATATTTAATTGATTAAAACGCAAAATTTCTTCTACTTTTGATAATCAGATAACTGTTTTTTGAAACTATTTTACAACTTCACAAATTGTGCTGTAAAACATTCCCTAACTTATAATAAAATTCTGTTTATTTATCCGCTTTTTCCTGCTAGAATAATCTAATAATTCAGACTGAAAAGATTATACCGACCAATGGCAAAAGTAATCATGAAACAACATACAGTTGACAATCAATACAAAGAATAGATGTGTTAGCTGTTAAGAATATGCAAAGCAAGTGTGAAGTGTTGCCATATATACTTTAGAGATTTAGAGCAGTCAAGTGGGACAACCTATTAAACGGATTTCGTTTAGATGCTCATAGCTCGATTTAAGGTACGCTTTCTGTAGTTCGGGCGTTATTAGAAATAGGGCATTAATTGCCATACCTACCGTATGATCGTAATATTGTCTTGAAATAGCTCGTCGAGTAAAATTTTATATTTAGCGATTAATTAATATATTGTCTGAGTAAATATAGCCATGTTATATTACTTAAAGGTAATTTAATACTTAACACCAAGTAATATAAACGATATTGTAAATACTAAAATTATTTAAAATACTTACAGAGAGTCGAAGTTTTTATGTACTATTGGGTTAAGTTAAAAATAAAAAGTCCAGTGGCAGTATGGTAACAGTCTATACCTCTATTATAATTTAGATCATGCTCTCCACAATCTCTTCCAAATAGGTCATGAACCAAAAAATGATTACTTTCCTAGCAATCTCAAAATAATTTCGATAAAGACATTTTTCTGTCGCACAACCTTACGGCGAACGCGTCTGTGGACAAACACAGGTAACAATAACCTACCGAAACTGATTGTGGTTCGAAACACCGAAGGCCAAAGATCGTGAGTTCGGCCAACAATAAGATGAACGATCAAGTGAAAGTTTCGTCATCCTACAATTTCTACATGATTGCAAGACACGCGGTGGGCAGAAACCGATGGAGAAAGATTATCTATTCCGGCCGCAACCTTGTAGTTTACCAGACATAAAGGACAGACTACAAGAACTATTTTAAATTATTATATATTTTATAGTCATGAAATAGGACTAACATTAAATAGCTGATTAATGAATTATGAGTTATGGGTGTTAAATAAAAATGTTTATAATCACTAGACCATTTTATTAAATTAGAATAAAATCATTAATGACATAAATATGTGCGTTTAGACGTTCACATGATGAAAATAATAATCAAAACATGGTACGGCATTTGATGGACATTAAGTACAACTAAAATATAATAATCGTGATATAAAATAATAAAAAAGAACTGCCCTATAAAATTGTAAACGCTAAAAAGATCTATAAATGCAAAAATCCTAAACAAATCGAAAAAAATATATCTAAAGAAAAGTTATAGCTCGTTTCATTCCCTATATTACAATTTGTGTTAACCTTACATCTATGGTAATTAGACAAGTACAAAATGATATTTTACTCTTAAAAATATATATTCGTAACTTAAAACTAGGGTCAGTTGTATAATTCATGACTCCATGATAAAATGTCATTTACACGTGCATTCAATAAAGATGCATTCTTAAAAATCATTCTTTTAATCGTATCGTATTTTCCTAGAAGCACTGTTTAAATGAAATGTGCTTTGAACCATAACATCGATACATTCCGCTATTCTACATGTCACACACACATAACTTCAGTTGGAAGAACTATGCTAATGCCTAGAATGTTACGATATGTTGTAGATTTATTATATGCACACAATGGCACAAACTCAGCCAAACATTATAATTTTAGGCGAACAATAATCGCAATATCTAAATGTTAACGTCACCTACAATAACAACCCACTAAATATTGAAGTCTTTAATTTATACATAGTTCGATACAACGCCGAAATCCCGAATTGATTTCGCAATAACAAGAAATTCGGAATCACAAATTGTGCACAATTCCTATCAACCGCCGCTGAACTTTTATTAATAGTCTATGTAATTTTTTCGAAATAAATGCACACATTTTCGTATTCGCTATGACAAATTAAGCCGTGACAATAAATAATATATTTTCCAGATGCCATTTAAATCGACTAGGTTTCTTATAAAAAAACAATAACTATTTATTCAACTAGACAAGCCGTTTCCTGCAAAAATCCATCAACAATAATTCTTTTACATTCATACAATCGTTTTAAATAAACTAAAATTTTATCAAAATCGTTACAATTTAGACTGCCGACCGACTAGCAACTGTTTAGTACCGTATAACTCATCTAGTAAATAAATGTAATTGCAAAAAAGTATTTTAATTTTGTTGACCCGCTATGGGCTGTTTATATGTAGGAATAAGTTTTAAGGGGGTACATATGGTGGTGGTTTCCTGTATGTTGGGGTCGCTTTGGGCCTTGGCGGCGTTCTTGACGCTGCGAATGGGGGCGGTGGTCTGTAAGGCGCGTCTTCTCCGGCTCTAAAAATTACATTAATAATTTAATATTTTTTTTTAGATCCTCGTAGCGATGGGCTTTAATAAGTATACCATGAAGCGAGAGGTATTGGGTTCGAATGCCGGTTCGGACAATTATAAATTATAATTTATTTGGTATCTGAAAGGGCTTGACAGTGGCCGGACGAGTGACTTAATATTGTCGCACACGTGGGAGAGCCATGTTGAAACATATGCTGACGCACTAATGGGGCCGACTCGTCCAAAGCGATACCACGGGCTCACAGAATACTCAGCGTGAAACAGTACTTCTACTCTGTTGCTGAGTGAGGATATCGGAGGCCCTTGACATTATACCACTTAAGCGACGTAAAAAAACGGCAACAGAACTAAAGCGAGTATTGTGGCGCGGTTGATGATGGGCGTGTTGTCTTACCATATAGAAGAGCTACCTGCTACGTTGTTGGCCATACGATAAAAAATACAAGTACCTATAGTCTGGGGCGGGCGGCAACAGTGGTGGTTTTTCCTCTCGCATGATAACCGGGCTTTTATCGACTGGCTCGGTGTCAGTTCTCTCTTCCAACTCGTCTTGGAAGATGACTGGGATACCCTTTGACCGGAAAGCTTGGCGTTCTTCTTCATCGCCAACGCTCATTTTTCCTATAAAAAATAATAACGTCAATCTATTTTTAAATATAATAGGATAAAGTGAAAAATACAAGTTATGTAATTCTTGAATTTCTTCTTCGCTCTATTGAATTAAATGTCATTTTGGCAAATAGCTTCTCCTGCCATTTATACTTCTTGAAAAACTACACCTTTGTTTAGATTTATTAAACAATTTAATACTGTACTGTTTGTGAAGTGATTTTATAATAAATTGTAAAATATACAGTTAAAAATATCACATAAATAAGTTATGGATCTCTTGAATTACTTAGTCGCTATATTGAATTAAACGATATTTTGGCAAATAATTACTCCCACCATTTATACTTCTTGTAAGACAACGATATACATCTTTATTAATAATTATTAATAATTTAGTGCAATGTGTTTGTAAAAGTGATTTTATAACAAATTGTAAAATACACTTAAAATACACAAAAATAAAATACGTGATATTTAAAGATGTAGATAGCGAACAAAAAAAAATGTGTAAAAAAAGATTTTTATTTTGTTGTAAACTTATTTATGATTAAGAATAAGTACTGCCATTTGAATATTATCGTTTTCAACCAAGTTATAGCAATAAATCTGGATTGGCATTCGTCATTGAATTCAAAGTGATAAAGCTTTATTAAGCAAAACATTTACAAGTGCTTCATTGGAATTGTGCAATACAAATTACAAGTCACCTTTTGAATGTCAAGGGATCGCATGACCTGATTGAAATTTTTTTTATTATTATTTATCTATACATTTTTGACACGGCTTAATATTATTATATACTGCTCCTCATAACAGGCAGAAATTTGAATTTTTAATCCAATTTAGACGATTAAATTTTTGCTAACAAAAAAAAACTTTAAAACAAGTTTCTTTGGCACAATTTAATGTTAAATCGATTCAGCAACTGTGTAATTTATCACGTTAAAAACTTATATCAGAACTTTGTAATAGATGATAGAGCCATAAATAAATTATTCTTTAAAGATAAATATGATAACCAATTTATACTTGAATTTAACTGCATATAACTCTACTTGCTGAAGTTTTGTTATTTTTTAAGCTTAACTCTTATACACAAGGATGTATAGGTACATTTTCTTACTAACACTTGCTAATATATGTATCTTACCGGTCCGCCGTCGTCGGTAAAGCACACAAGCAATGATCCCAGCTAACAAAATCATACAGACAATCACAACAGCCGGTATGACAAACGTGATCAAATAGTCCGAATACTCGGGATTGGCGTTTTGAGTCTTGCTGTTCGCACTGCCAATAGGTGGCGCCGGTTTTATAATCTTTGTACTTTGCTCTGCGCACAGGCCCAGCGGTATCAATCGAATCGACATCACTTTCAGATCTTTGTCGAATATTTGATCGACTTTTTCTTTAAGATTACCGCCCATAGCACCCCTCTCGTCGACTATGATTGAGTTCCGCAACTCTTCGATCTCTCGTTTCGGACACCTGTCCATTGGTAGACTTGTGTTGTACCTAGAAAGCACGTTAAGAAATTATTAACAACGGCTTGATGATGGATGAATGAATGCATCATGGCATGAATGCTAAGATTTTTGCGATTGATAGGTCAAATACGTGTCTAACACGCTTTTCAATGAGGTATATAGAATCAAAGGCATATATATACATCACATTATATAAAAATGAATTAACTACGGCGTCATCTAGCTTAGTCAGTTACTCACACTTTAGAATAATTATTTTAACAATAAACGTAGCAAAACCACTATTAAATTGAAGTTTAAAAACATTACATATTTAATATATAATACTTGAAAGTTTTTAGTATTTATTATAATAAAATCAACTTTTTCAACACTTTTAATGCGTTGTCAACTTATTGCGGTCTTCATTAGAAGGCTGGCCTTTGTGCAATCTTACTAAAAAGTTTTAATTTTATTTTTTAGCCTTCTGAGGCTATATATTTTTGTTTTTGCCCTGATTAGAACCCACTATGGCAGCTATCAAAACTCACTGGCATTAGACCGCCATGGAGGCTGTTAGAAACATGTAAACAAATCTTACCATATAATAGTTGGTGGATTATCAGTAATGCTTTGTATCCTGATATTTTCCGTCTCTCTCTGGTCGAAAAGCGCAGCCAACTTTTCGACTATCTTCCTCTTATTCGCCGCAGTTTGCATTAGGTTCGGTGATGGATCCATTGTCATCTGGAACTCTACTGTAGGTCTGATTGCTGGCGCTTTCGCTACTTCCACTATTAGGCTGTCGTAAGCGCTCTTCTTGCTCGAGTCTTCAGCGATCTGAAAACACAATCCTTATTACCAATTGTAATCAAGAAGGCAGTAAACCAAGTATCTATGGCTTCATCGACATCATCATCAGCCTATTAAAGTCCACTGGTGGACATAGGCCTTCCCCAAAGACGTCCACCTTATGCTATGTGAGCCTATCTATGGCATAGTGAGCAGAAATGCTTGGTGATTCTGTGATCCGTTAGGATTCCTTTCTCAACAAGGAATGAATAAATGAAGGATCTCATAATGCCTCGCATAACATGGTTATTTTCTTCATTGATAATTAATTTACTAACAAAAATAATATTTAAAACACGCTAGAAAATATCAGTAGTTCATAACAACCGCTACTTATATAGAAATGTTTGCTAACTTGGTATAACTTACTTGCTTCACGGCTCTGCAAGAGCTTGGGCTATCCAAGGGCGTAGGACCACTTGCCCTAGATGAGCCTCCTGCTCGTTTGCCACCGTTAATATAAAAAAACAAACAAATCACTAACCAGTTGGTAATGCACGCTGCCTTGATCGTTGGCTGATGGGAGACCGTAGAACTCTTGATTGTTGGCATCGAACTGCAACCAGTTGTTTGATGGAATCTCGGAACGATCACTGAACCGCAATGACAGGTGTAAGTTACGGGTACCACCATCTTCTGGGTCGAAGAATGTGTCCTGGAATTAACATTAAATATCTTATCAATCAGTATATTTTTGACACTTTAAAACTAATTTGCGACAATAGAATGACAATAGAAATAGAATGTATGCGCACACGCATGCGACTAAAAAATATAAATTAAAATGAGGTTTTGCAGACATGCAGCTCGTTTAGATCCATGCGAGCTTAGTACAGTCGTATACACGTTAAGCGAACGCTGAGCTTAGCTATATGGAAGGTGAAATTTGAAAGAAAAAGAATTAACGAACTAAAGAATAAAAGAAGCAGGTGGGTCTTCTATGTGGTAAGAGAACACCACCGCCCATGAACGACCGTGCCACGGTCCGCGCATTGGTTGTGTTACCGGCTCGTTACGGAATACGTTCGCAGCGCTCAAAGCCCGCGATAAAAGCAATGTAGAAAACAATAGAACATTTTGAATCGTTTTTAACTCACCTCAGGCACCTTATATACCAGCAGATGTCCCACTGTGGCCGTGAGATGGTCGACTTGGTTTCTAGTAACCGGTGGATATGTGTCCGGAGCCCGCGTTGCCGGGGCTACCGCACATCTGCCCAGGCCTCGCCAACTGACAGTGCTGACCTTAAGTTCCGGGGACATCGCTCGTGCCAAGCCTGCTGATGGATTGCCTGCTTGCGATTCAGATTCGAGTATCTGAAATTTAAATAAATAGATACTTCAATATAATTAACGACACACAGAATATCAATTTTTGGCGTATTGAATAAAAAATTACATAACGTTATGTATTTTATAACCGAATATTAAAAAATACCATAGATTGTCTGATGATACTTATTTTCAAATTGAAATACTCTCTTACACTAAACTTGTTGTGCGAAGTTGAAATAATGATTAGATTATTTGGATTATTTATATATATATATACTATAAGGGGGGTTACCCGTTGGATCCAGATCGCTCAAGATCGCAGCGGGTGGGCGTCTTTGTGGGAGGCCTATGTCCAGCAGTGGACTTAAATGGGCTGATGATGATGATGATGATGATGATATATACTATATACCTTTTTTTAAGAGATTGGTTATAGATTATACTTATTTTCTTTAACGCAACATGGGTACATATGAATATTATATAATATACAATAACAGTAAATATTCTGTATATGTATATTGTTATTTCTTCTTAAATATAATATTTTTTAAAGATAATATAGCAGACAATGAGGCAAATGGGGTCTCCTATATGGTAAGTGAACACCACCGCCCATGGACAACAGAATTTTTTATATCCTCCCTCAGCGAAACACACTAGAAGTATAGTTTCAATAATAATTCAAATTATAATATTGATGTGCAGATTAATAAATATTGTTCCATTCTAAGTCATTCACAGCAATAATTCAATTTTTAAATTAGATTTCAGTGCGTTTTTCTTTTATTTTAAGTCTTACAGTCAATCGTGTAAGCATGGTGCTAACTCACCTTCATAAGACGGTTAATATCATCCATGGGGCAGGCAGTATCTTTCGGTAGTGTATCATTGGTCCATACAAATTCACACATGTCCCCGTTTAGGGTCGCGTTCAGTACTGTCAAGTGGTCCATATCGGTGTCTCTGAATAGATTGACTATCCCTTCCAATGCCCTTATCTGCCAATCTATCGTGTTGATGTATTGTTTCATAAGCTTGAAGAGCATTGTGAAGTGGTGGTTTATGGTCCTGGCGCTTTTATGCTGTTGCACTGTTATATCCAGAGGTCCACGTGCAACGAGACCTTCGTTATCCCTTGCTTCCACTATAAAGTTCCAGCGTGATACGTGAGCTTCTAGCGGTCTGAAATCGAATTATGTATTTCATTTTTTTTAGTCTATAGCGGACAACGGCAGCAGGTGTGTCTCCTATATGATAAGAGAACACCGCCGCCCATGAACAACCGCGCCACAGTTCGCGCACTGGTTTTGTTTCCGGCATTTTACGCCAATAAACGCTAATATTATTATTGCGTTTCCTAGGTAAAAAATTTACTAGATGCGCCTAAAGATTCATTACAATAAGCACTTACTTTAAAGGATATTTTTAAGGCGTGCGTCTAAAAATTTAATAAAAATTTGACTGTATTAGGTATGTTATTTTTTTACTTTAAAACTGGTATTTACAAAATTTACGTAAACTCATATTTTTCATAACATTGATAGACGTAATATTATTACTTTTATATTATATTCCCTAACCTAACCTATCGCAGTATTATGTACTCACAATCCATAGACTTCTCTCTCGCTAGGAATGAATTGAATCCATGAATTTTGGCTGAGTGGCACGTTTTCTGCTTCGTACATCGTGAATGTTAAATTGCCTTCTTCCGGATCCGTGAACAGATCAGCCGGTATTATGTATCTGAAATTAAATTTTTTTATTTATTAATAAGTTTTTTAGCGTAAAGTTTGAATAATTTGTTTTTTTTAATGTGTGTTAAGACGAATAAAAGTAAAAATTGCCAGAGAAATACAAAATATGTACATAGGTTTTCTTTGCCCAAACAAACCATAGATTTAAAACTCTAACAGTCTATTCAGTGATAGCCTATGACAGAACAAACTCCGTCGGGACAGCTAGTTTAATAAATTAAAAACCTTTGAAAAATAATGAATATAGCCGCCTATTTTTTGTGTATACAATCAATATTCACTACCATTTAGTGTTAACTTTATGGAAGAATGAATAATATTAGCTAAGGTTACACAGAAATAGTGTATGTAATATAAAAAAGTCTAGCCTTCCACTATGAGAAGTTTTTTTAAATAAGATCTGAAAATTCAGAACTTGAGGATAAATACAATTTTTCCCATGATTAATGTTTTAATAGATTTATTTACCTGAAAGCCTTCCCAGCCGTGATGGCCAGTTTCTTCATGTGATGCTTGAGTGTCGGCGGCTGATTTATTGGCATTGGGAGTGTGACAGTTTCAGTGGTGCGACCAATGATTGTACTGGTCCTCTCCGATGAGTTCACAGTCTCCTGGTATTCAATCAAGTTCAAATAACACTGCATTTATGATATAAAAACGAAACAGATCATCTTCATATCTCTTTCTATAACAGGTATGTTATGAGTCGACATCAGCTACTTTTCCAGATAATTTCATATAATATTACTGTATTTAAAAAAATTAAATTTGAAACAGATTTTTTTATCAGAAACCAAACAATCAGAATTAACGTTTTTTTTATCTATAACATGCCTACATGTTAATATAATTGCTAAATTATATACAAAAAGTTATCAGACTTAAAATTAAAAAATCTATTATTGATTTGAAATATATAAATATGCAAATGAAAAAGCGAATAGAACTTATATTGTACAATTATAGTGCATACTTTATACACATTGATTAATTTAGAAAATAGATCCAAGACGAAAAATTTTGTACATAGAAAATAGAGTTAATAAATAAAAATTTATACAAAGCCGAATCATAGAGTAAGAAAATTTTCATAGTCCACACTCAAATCATACCCAAACCAAAATCTTGCAAATTTCATTCCCATTTTTAAACACCGTTCATAATTAATCAAAGTTTCAAATGTTCTTTTAACAAGATTTATTAAAAGATTAATGTGCAATTTTAAGAAAAATTCAAAACCAAAAACCCTTTTTTAATAATTGATATACGTAATTATTAGTGTTACATAAATTTTTGAAATTACTGTGCACCAATTGAAAAATTATAACAAACTAAGCAATATTTATAAGAAATATTGAAATACACTTACTAAATAGTGCAGAATTAAGCAACCATTACATTTCCTAAAAATAAATAAACCGATCCAAAATATTTTTTTTTATTAAGTTTCATATATTTTCAATGTATGTATTAAAACAACCGATAGTTTTATAATATGAATAAATGTTATACTATGCCTTGAAGTTTGTGACAATTGTTAGAATGTTCTTTTAACAGATATATGTATTATTAGAATCTAGATTAAAGCTCGACTTATGTTTTAGAGGACTTAGATTTCATCATTGACTCCAAAATTTATGCTTTTATATTAATTAAAATATTTTCATAGCTCTCTTGTTTAATTTTATATAATTCAAAAATTTGAAATTACAGAAAGAGCAAAAAATTGGGCCGGCTCGTCCGAAGTGATACCACGGGCTCATAGAATACTCAACGTGAAACGGTACTTGTACTGTTTCGCTGAGTGAGTGAGGATATCGGAGACCCTTAAAAATGCGTATTAAGTGGCGTAAACAGCCGGCAACACAACCAATACGCGATCTGTCGCGCGGTTGTCCATGAGCGGCGGTGTTCTCTTAGTTTATAGGAGACCCACTTGCTTCGTTTTCCGCTAAATTTTGCTATACTTGTAGATCTTTTATTTAAAGTATTTTTATTTTTTTAAGAGTTTGATTTATTTAATGGAATTGGTATAAAATTTCGAAGCCAATGATAAAGAGATAACAAACCTGTCGGGTAACTTCCTCCGTTGTAGTTTCGGGAGTGGTCAAAACAGCTGTCGGCGTTGTTAAGGTCACCGTTGGCGGAAGCGTTGTTGGCGCTTGTGTAGTTGTCGTTGTTGTTGTCGTGGTTGTCGAGGTAGTTGTTGATGTTGTTGATGACGTAGTCGGTGGTTCGGTATCCACTGGCAGTGTCGATGGGATTTCGGGTGACACCGATGGTAGTTCGTTTGATGCGCGTATTATTACGGTTTGCTGAAAGTGCCATGCCGTCGCTCACACAGGTGATATGTATTGTCAACAGAGAGAAAACGCTAATTTTAACATAGACAATAATTGTATTTTTGTATTTAATCAACTTAATTTTGTATTTATTCTCTTTGGGATGCCAAATTGAACGAAAATCTCAAAATATATCAACCTGATCACTTTACATGATCATTTTGTTAAAATGGTTCTTAGAACGCATAACAATATGATCTATTACGCAAAAGAAAATTAATTTAATTCTAGTTTTATTTAAATAAAACCAGAAAAAAGTCAACAAGCATTGTCTCTCGTTCAACATATTAGTCGATGTATTTACAAAATCTACATGGTGACAGGGCGTCCAACTAATCCCTTGTTAAAAGACCACACCCACGCAAGAATTAGTGTTAAAAATTCAAACAGTACGTGATAGAGTAGTTCATACCAGTTCCGCCTCCGTTGACGTTGTGAGATCCTCGGGTACAATTACTATTGGTAAATGTTCGTCGAGTTTTCTGTTCACAGGCGCCGGCTCCTTCGAGACGTTTACGCTACTCGCTTCTGACGCAGACTCCGAATACGGCGTAATTTGGACTTTATGATCCTGTTGAATAAATTTTTAATTGAAATAACAATTTAAAACATATAAATCTAATAATTACTACATCTACATTAGAAATGTATAAACATATAGAATCCTTAACATATAAATGTTGCCAATTACTCAACTAAGAGCACATCTTAGTTCTATATAACTAGTGGTTAAATGTTTAATTCGTTTGACAACGTTTACATAGAGTTTCTATAACTACAATAAACTAAACATAAATTATTTCTATAGTAACAGATTTAAACTAGCTAAAAATGAACACAAGACATTCCTAAAACCGTGCAGCGTTCACATTACGTGACATGCGACCAACCTCAGTTGCAAACGAATTAGTGGCAAGCGTCTCCAAGTATTCCTCTGTTACCGCTGGCGTTGGGTCGGTTTGGGTAGGGTTGGTGGTTACGGGGCCAATGTCAGCGACTTGTGGGGTAACTTCGGGGTAATGGGATGTTATTTCATGGTTAGGTGTCGGTTTGGTATCCGGCGAGTTGTTCTGAAACGTGTCGGTCGTTGGCGCGAAGTCGGGCTGGCCGTGGTGGTGTCGGTGTGGGTGCGGGGAAGTGGGGGGTTCCACCTGCCGTCGCGCGACATTCGTTAGTGACCACGCGTGACACACATGGGCCGTCCGTTACGTGCATCATTGACAACCTTACGTGCGCCAATATCAAGTTAGATAATAAGATTTCAACATACAATCTTATGTATAATAATCATATGCAACTGTTACATGTAATTTAATATTTCAGTTGAGAGAAATTAATTTAGACTATCAGGAAAATCTATATATTAATGGCGTTTAAGCACTCATCCGTTTCCGGGATTTTTACGCACTTACACATATAAAATCGCAATGCACAAACGCCTTATTGAATTCTGTAATAACATCATTTATTTCGAAGTAATTTTGTTAAAAATTCAATAACCTAACTAATACACATAAAGATATTAAACTTACACGTAATTTTACAGAAAATTTTGAAATAATTTAAAGATCCTGTGTCAGTGGTAGCGGACAGCCCAAAATATGCATTGTTCAATATAAGAATGTTGGATAACAATAAACTAACACATATATTTATGTGTTACAAAGCGAACAATGTTTGTGGTTATTAAGATCTTTGTTAATAAAAAACACTAAAAACTACATAAAACTCTTTCATTTCGTAATTCAGGGAATTTTAATTTAAAGAAACTCATAATTAAAACGCTATATTAAAGTATTCTATATGAATTTTGCTTTAATTTACTTTCTAACACAGTTTTTATACGCTAAAACTTGAGCCTAGATTTTATAAGTTATAAGTTTACAGTCACCATTAATTGGACATAAGATATGTCTGTTTCCAAAGGTTTGATACAAGAAAGAGTTTTATGAAGGACGTTTTTCAAAAAATTTAAACAAAAAGAGTTTTAAATTTTATAGAAAGTTTGCAGTTTTAAATTTGAGTTTCAAGTTATTATAAATACAGCGGTTAAGGTATTTTATATTCAAACAAAACCACATACAAAATTCACAAGGTTTTAGACACTTATATTTAGGCATTGGAAATATAATAGATGCTTATCGTGAAATGTCGCAACAAAAATTTAAATGTTAAATAATTGTATAAAAAGCGATGGCGGTTGAACATGACGTGGTTCGGGCATGATATATCATGACGCTATGTCATTCAACATTCCATGCTGTGTCTAAACACATTTAGAGTGCATATGCATTACATATAATTCTTGTCTCGGGTAGTATAGACCGATTTTGATGACCGTGTGTAATTATTTCTTTCTAGTTTAATTTATCATGGACTTAAATACAATTGTGACGCATTAGAATTTTAATATAATAACAATATTTGTTATAATTTATAGATTTATTTGACTTGGTACTTTAGTTATTTTATATATACGGCGAATTACATATAACATTTTTTACTGGAATAATACAGATCCATTATGATAAATTTGTATAATTTTATCTTTTTAATTCAATTTACTAGGACCATAGAGTTAGAATACAGACGTAATGTATAAAAAAAATATAATTTTTTTTTAAAAATATTCTGATATTTTATATATAGGACGAATATAGTGAAATGTATATGAAAATGAAAGTGTCTTGTATGAATATAAACGCGGTAGTGAACCGTTTTTGATATGAATTGTAATGTTGGTATATTTTAGCACAATTTCAACTTAAATGTTAAAAATAACAGAAAATTTTATAGATAATTTAAATCTAATCGAAAAGATTCGTAAGTACGTTTTATTACTAAGCAGTATACAGTGTAAACTCCATGTAACGTCCCTCGATTTAACGACAAATTCCTTAAAGCGTCGAAATCAATTAGCTTTAGCTGGTCTAACTTGTCTTCCATCCACCTTTTCTTTTCTCCATTTAAAGACAACTCTTTATAACGCTATAAAATGCACAGTCCCTTCAGTGTCGTTATATAGAGTTTACACTGTATATATTTTTTGTATAAATTATGGTAAACGAGTGGAAAACTCACGTAGGACAAGCGGTGCCCATGAACGGAGGGCTCATGGACACCCCCAGACCCTGCTCGACTGCGGGCGTTACCGGTCTTTTATGAAATGATGCGCCCTTTTTTTAAGATCGTAAGGCGTATTGGTTTGGAAATATCTAAGCAGGTAAAAGAAGTTTAGTACACTAACCAAGTCAGGTACTGCTCCGATATCGATGGGTGAATCAAAGTCATCATCATCAGCTTCATCGTAGCCGCTGTAGTCCCCTGTATCGGCATCATCATCATAATTTCCATAATCACCGGAGCCATCCATTGGATCCGACTGAAAATTAAAGAATAAAATTACTTCTTTCGTTGAAAGAAATTGTTATATATGTACATTACATATGTAACCCGTGGTAGAGCCATGCTGAAGCATATGCGGACGCACTAATTGGGCCGGCTAAATGCTACTTGTACTGTGTTTCGCTGGGTGAGTGAGGATATCAGGGGTACATAAAAGTGCCGCATAAGCGGTTTAAAAAGCCGGCAACACAACTAAAACGAGGACTTTGGCGCTGTTGTCCATGGGCGGCGGTGTTCTCTTACCATATGGCAGACCCACTTGCTCCGTTGTCCGCTATAATATATAAAAAAAATATGTATGCCGGAGGAGGATGTCATCGGATTTTGACAGTGGGCGTCGTCGCTGATACGTGGTATGAAAGCCAGTTGTTTCGGGAATCACTAGAACAGTACGGGTCGCGGGACGGTTTGGTATCGGCCACGCTCGCGGTCGCTCGCTTAACGAAGAGTAACTGTCTCCGCTTGTCGTTTTCACCGCGCGTTCACCGTTGTCCTCATTCTAACACTTTTTTAAATATATACCTGTCTCTTGGGCCTGATGTTAGGTTTGACAGCCATCAGCCTCCATCCCAACACTGGCAGTTGAAGCAATTGATGCAAAGTGCCATCTCGCGACTGCTCCCGCAAACCTGCCACTAACACTTTGTGTCTACTCCATAATTTCTCTGCGCAACCGACCTGTAATTTTAATACATTCCATCTTAAATTTGAATCAAAATTAGAGTCAAAATCGCTTTTTTTAAATCTATTTTAAAACAAATTTTGATATAAGTGGTATTAAAACGCTTTATTAAGTCCTGCTTTCTTAGCCCATTACAGCTTAAAAAAGCGCCCCAATTCTATAATATATATACTCAATTTAAATTGTTATATACAAACAACAATGCATTTCAATTTGTATTATTCATATTATATGGCCAATATAGTTTTTAGGAACTTTTATTTAAACGGGTGTCTCAAAATAAAATTTATATTTATTTAGCTTAGTGAGTGAAGGCTGCGAATCGGAGCCTTATGGCTCGAATAATCGGCGGTTATGACTATTCATAGCCTGGCTTTTGGAAATTCAGTCGGTATGGAGCGTTTCTCGGGAGAAGATCACGCGTTATGCGTAAGTCTTACAAAAACGATGAATCAGCGACTGTAGCGCGAAGAAAATTCTGTAGTACTCCACGTTTTCGCTATTTAAATTATTATCCGTGACTAAGCCATCCCAGAGTCCATCTGCGTTATATGTAATTTTAGTGCAAGATTAAATGAGTGTCTGGTACCTGAGTGTGACAATTTTATTTTTAAGAAATAAATTACCAATTATTAATATGTACTTTTATAATAAATAATTTTTATCCATATACGACTTATTTGTTCTTTTAATCGATCCACTAAATATAAACTTAATTTGAGACACCCGATATTTTGCCATATCCAGCCGTTATCTATACATTACTAAACTATTTAACTCACTAAATTTAGAGAAGTATATAGAGAAGTATCTGTTACCGCCTGATGTAACTTACATTCAAATAAATTGCTGTGATCGCGTCGCTGTGTCTTCGTTTCGTTGTGCCTGGACCACTCAATATGACCGCATGACCTTGAGTATGCTCAACTTTGTAGGGCTCCATCCAAAACTCATCCTGAAATATTAAAAGCCTTATGAACAAACCAAACTCATTAAAAATTAAAGAACATCAACATTGCAAAAAACTGTTTTAGTAATGGCTACTCACTATTGGTGGAAAAAAAACTGCTCTGAGTAATTGTTTACGGATATAATTAAAGAAAGGAACGTTAACATGGGAAATTTTTTATCGAAGAAAAAGAATGCTGAACCTTCACCCGTGGGAGATCCACGTGATTACATTAAGTGATACCACGGGCTCACATAATACTCAGAGTGAAATGGTAGCTACCATTACACTTGAAACGGTACTTCTTCTGTGTTTCGCTGAGTGCTACCACAAAGTAAGCTAATATAAACGTTCAATTCATAATAATAACTAAAAACTATTTACTATACAATATAGAATCTTGTACGATCCGGTACTTGTACTGTATTTCGCTGAGTGAGTGAGGATATAGAAGCCCCTTAAAGTGCCGCTTAAGTGGCGTAAAAAGCCGGCAAAACAACCAAATCCCGGACTGTGGCGCGGTTGTCCAGCGTCGGCGGTGTTCTTATACCATATAGGAGACCCACCTGCTCCGTAGTCCGCCGTACCAAAAGAAGTCTTTAGTTTAACACGTCTCTAAAAATTATCAATAACATTGAGGCTGAAACTTCGTAACCATCTACACGCCTATTAAAATACATGAGTAATAAATTATCATGATCATAATGTCAATGACAATCGAACAAGAAGTAAGATTGCATCTTTAGTTCATTGAACCGCGCCGAGTTATTTTTTTACCACTAGGCATAAGTACGCACGCGACATGCATATTCTTCAATAACATCTATTTAAATTAAACAAGAACTTTTTTACATATAATTTATTTCCTTTTGCTTGACAGCTTGAAATTTTGACATACAAGTTACAAGTTTTGCACCGGTGGGAAAGCCATGCTGAAGCATAAGCTGAGGCATTTATTGAGCCGGCTCGTCCGAAGTGACGCCACGTGCTCACCGAATAGTGTTTCGCAGAGTGAGTGAGGATATCGGAGGCCCTTAAAAAGTGCCGCTTAAGTAAAAGTATTGTAGGTGTAAACAGCCGACAACACAAGCAATGCGCGGATTGTGGCGCGGTTTTTCATGGGCGCGCGGTGTTCTGTTTCCATATAGGAGACCTATCTGCTCTGTTGTCCGCTATAGGATAAAAAAAATGTTATCAATCAAAAATACAGTTTATATTTATGATTTCCTTATTAAATTTTAATTAATAAATAATTTTAATTAATTAAAAATATATAATTTCATTTAAATACTAACTATGTATGATATATACTTAACGAATACTAAAAAAACCAGAAATATTGATAATTTAAAGTGAATAATTGTCTGGCAGTTTTAACGAAAAATTTCACAACAAGCTTTTGTAATTGAAAATCAACAATTGGTTCATATTCAATCACTCGAAGTAAAGACATTTTAAATTTATAATCTAGTCTTTAACCTTTGAGTTTAAATTAAATCTTCCGATACTTATCTTTAAATATAATTCATTATTACTACTCCAATCACGGATGCACGCTTCCCTTCGAATTCGTGCACAATTAAATTAGGAGGCGTCGCTTCAGACAAATTGTATTAAATCGCAGCCATACATTACATTAACGGAAACTCGTACAGATTAAATATTTCGCTCTGTGGACGCAACGGAAATGCGGTGTTAGACTTGAAAACAGAGCATCTATGGCATTTTGCAACTGCAATTAGACTACAATAAACTTCGTGTGACTGATATCTGTAGATATATAGGACTATACATTGTATAGGAGAATAATTTACATTTTCACAAATAATTTAGTTCATTTATGAGATATGACGACAGACAAAAATCTTACGATTTTTATATATATAAACTATTTTTTGCTTAATAAAAACGTAAAAAACCTGTTATAAATTCATTAAATTGATAAAACTAGTTTAATACCATAATTTATTTTTACATAAAACCAGAATATTATAACATGTAAAATTGTAACTATGCCACCGGCATAAAAAACCGACAACACTAACAAAGCGCGGATCACGGCGCGGATCCACGGGCGGCCATGATCTCTTACCATAGACGTGACCTATCTGCTGTTATCCACTACACATTAAAAAAAATACCAAGATTGTAGGTAGATTTTTATAATTAAAAACAATGCGTTATTTATTTCAAACTCCAATAAAAATCTCACAGGCATGATAGAGTTAAAATATACCAAAGACGTGTGCAGCTTTAGCGGAACTAATTAGAAATGATTCTAGCATATCGATGTGATGGTCAATCTATGAATAAGCCTTTTGAATATTCATCTTGCGAGTCTATCCTTTCATTCTACAGACATAAAACTCTTTCCTGTGAAAATTATTTCCCGTGTCATTCATAGACATATAACAATTATGTGAATACCTAGTTGCTACTTTAAAACAGATTTAAAAAGACGATCGAGATTCATTGGCAGTACCTATTAGACAATAAAAATAAGTCAAATGTGTCTACACACATATTACAGTGTCTCGCTAACTATCGATATCTCTACTCTCTCTCTCTCTCTACTTCGCTATCTCTCAACTACAATTGATATTATGATATTTAAAAGAGATATTTTGTTTTGGAAAGATATCTTACTTAAAGTAATTTAGTACGGGTAATTTATTTCTTAAATATTGATTTGATTTTTCTTACGTTATGATATTTATTATTAGAATTATTATTATATTGTGAACAATTAAATGTGAAACTGTAAAGAGAATGGAAAATTAAGAATATCAGCCGAGTTTAATATTTTACGCTGTGTTAATAAAAAAATAAATAATTTTGGAAAAGCCGACTCAAATTGCCCTATAGAGTAATAAATTATCTTTATTATATAATAAATGAACCTACTACAAATAAGCCGTTGTTTTGAACAATCAAGACTCATTTCGTTGATATATGAGAAAGCGGACGTGCGAGTTTATGCGATCATCGCGTAAGGTTTAGAAACCATTACCCCTTTTCGTTTGAGACCCCATTCACCAAAATTTGACGACAGGATAGTAATGGAACAAGAACAATAAAAAAATAAAAATATTGTACATTAATTTTAGGAGCTCTGAGTACTAGCTACTGAGGATTCTTGTGTAAGATAACCATATATTTATTATTTATAACATAAATATTACAATAAATCCCGAAATTTACGATGAATGTTTATTACACGCGTATACTACTGAGAAGAATTAAGATAACTTTGCAATAATATGCTCATATATAAAAAATATCACATTTTTAATTATAATGTGTAAATTGGCCAATTAGAATTAAGTGTCACGTAAGTCGAACGCGTTAGCAGCGTCCAACCAGTAAACTGACCAGTAGATAATAAAATATCGATTCATGAAAAAAAAAACAAATACAGTAACAAAAGAACACCATAAATTTTTAGGAATCGCTAATACACTTGAACCTAGCGGCCTATCTCTACAGATTAACGAACCGAGAAATTTAATATTTCGCCGCTACTATCGCAAGAGTATCCTCCTGTGAGACAACAATTTGGGCTTGGGCCGTGGCGTGAGAGATTCGCTTGAGCGGTCAGACGGTGGCTGGCAATGTGAAGCTGGAATCCCCACTATTTAGAGGGACATGGCATTAAATGACTCTTATAAAGTCAAGCCGCGTATTGACTTCGTGCTCTAAGTGGGCAAACATTGGAGCCCGTTCCGGGCGCGCATAATGTACACCATTTTGGAACGTGCGAGTGTGTCTGTTGGAACGTTGGAACTTAAAGCGTTCCATCTATAGTCGGTTTTATACCGCTCACCGAAGAAATTCGGTTTTCGTTACGGGTGTGCATGGCAGCGCGTTTTGGATTCGCTTATGAGTGATTAATGTAGGCTGTATGTAGCCAATAAGCAAATCTACCAAAGCCAACAGTTTATAAAACATAAAAATACATACCCCATCAAGTGCCATAAAGCTAGCCAGTTCCATGAGCGCTCGAGTCCGATGGCGGGGCAATATCTTGTAGAAGGCTGTATCTATGAGTATAACTAGAACCAGTCTGTTTTCGTTGTTGCATGTCCCGTAGCGAGAATGCGGCTTTTCGTCTGCTCTTTTTACCTGAAACATACACGCTGACATCTTAGCGAGTGTAGAAAATTTATTATTAGATTTATTTCACATTGTCAATACTTAATATAAGTATAATACTAAAAACTTGGTTGTTTCACTGACGGTTTTTTAAATGAAAACGGAGACAAACGAGCAGAAGGCTTAACTAATCTATGGACATTCCCCGCTTTCCTGGACTGCGAGTGCGTTGCCGACTTTTTAGAGACGGTAAACTCTTATTTTTTAAAGTTCCCAAGTCGTACTGGCTTGGAAATAGCTCGGCAGGCTTATTTCACAGTGTTGATGCGCGGTAAAAATGCCTTAAAACGCAGTTTTAACGAAGAAAAGATAAGACGTGTACATTTTACACGTCTTAATCTTATTTTTCACCTTTTGTGAATATAATCGTTTGTGCCAAGTATAGAGGAGGAATAGTAATACTTACTTCAATAGTAAATGTATCCACAGCTGTTAAGCCATGCGTACGTCCATGGGCAGTGACTCTAAAGTTGTGCGAGCCGAGATCCGGCCGCTGCGGCACTCCGCTGATCAAGCCGTGTTTCATGTCCACGGCCAGCCAGCCGGGCAGGCGGCGACCGTCTTCACTCCGGATCTGGGTTCACAGATTCAGATGAACTCAAGAATGAATTCAATGGTCATGCGCAGTTACGTGTTAAGCAGATAAATTTATTTCATAATATATTAAACAATCTATTGGACGTAATGTTTATTTTAATATAGTGTACGTAAGTTGGCTGTGTTGTTCCGAACTAATTATTAATTTGAAAACATTTTATAACTAGTGTAAGCCATCGAGGCTTTCTTAATCATAACAGCGAATCACTTTGCAATCAGTACTTTGCATAATGCTTAATCACTGCTTACAGCGACTCGTAAATAAGCCAAAATTTCGACTCGACTCTTGGAAAATCAGGTCAGCTAAGAATGATTGATTGGAGTCACGTGGCGGTAACGAAACAATAAAACGTCACCTACCTGACATAGAATTAACACGTATTTATCAAATGTTAAAGAAAATCGAAAGATAAATAAGCAAGCGACTCGTATAGGACTAGTTATCTTTTGCCCATGGACAGCCATACTGGTGTGCCTAGCTCCAGCGGCGCTTGCGAGTCTTTTAGGATAATTACGTTCTTTTTAAACGTGTTTTGGTTTGGAAATACCTCTGAAGTCGTCTGATTCCACAGAATGGAGTAACTTAGTATACTAAATTAGGTATACATGGATATATATACATATATACATGGTAACACATACAAAAACGTCAAGTAACTTATATATATATACAAGTAAATTTATTATATATTTAGTCGATATAATTGATTAAATATGTAATAAATTTAATTTAATACATAATAAAAAATATAAACATACAAAAAATTAAACTGCTATAATAATTCGGTTCATAATATCTACCACGAGTAACCAGACCTAGTTGAGGTCAAGTAATAACATTATTTACAGTAAATACTCAATTATTCGGACCTGTGCTATTCGGATTATAAATATCTAACCGGACCTTAGTTGAATTTGTGAAATCTTCAACATGTCAGAACTGGCATTAGCCTCGCACTCGCCCCACGGGAAGCAGAATCTATTTTGGAAGATATATGAGCTCACGTTAAAGATACAAATATATGGGGATTTTGATGATGATGATGATGATGACATGAAAGAGTGAGTCGCTTGTGACAGTAATAATCAAGGCTTTATTAAGATGACGAAATTATAAAAAAACATTGAAAATAAAGGAACCGCAAGAAAAGCGAGTTATTATATTTGAACTGTTATTTTGAACAAACAACATTATGTACCCATGGGATGTCACCCGTGGGAGAGCCATGCTGAAGCATATGCTGACGCACTAATTGCGCCGGCTCGTTCGCAGTGATACCACAGGCCCACAGAATACTGTATATTTCAGCTACGCGAATTCGCAAAGGAGCTGCGTGAGAAGGTGTCGAGTAAGGCTTCGGAGGGCGAATTG